>JANAVB010006599.1:43999041-44133352 GCA_029216955.1 Iris pallida
ATTATTGAAAACTCAGTATACTCATGTTATAACTCTGTTCTCCATCAAGACACCTATAGAGGAAGCCTGCAAGATGTCGTGGCGATCATTCACCTTTTATGCCTTTGCTCAATACAAACAAGTCGGCTTAACATACTGAAAACTGTGAAGTCTCGGACAACTAATTTTGTCAACTTTCGTCATCATATTAGATGTGGTAACTAGACTGTATCGAATTAGGAGAACTGGGAGCTTGACCTCATAGTGTATTCGGATACTAGCTTTGCAAACAACGATGTTTTGTTCTCTAGAAGCCTGGTTGGCGTGTCATGTTCAGCGATCAATCCTGCTCATCAATAAGTTTTGAATTAGGGATACTTGATCAAGATTAGTCAGAGAGAGCACTTAAATTCACTTGTGTTGATGTACAAACCATTATCGAGAAGCAGGACCATATCGCTTTCAAGAACGGAGGTTATCCGATGAGCTATTATGATGACTGTTGAATCTGAGAACTGCTGGCTTAAGGTCTTCTGTATCAGACTGTCGGTAGCAGTATCAACTGAAGCGGTTGCTTCATCAAGGACCAAGACCTTGCTCTTCTTCAGGATTATTCTACCCAAACAGACTAGTTGACGCTGACCCACACTCCAATTCTCGCCATTTTCTGTCACTGCAATTTATATATTGATCATGTTAACTACATTTAAAACATAGTAAACTTCAAAGTTACAGGAAAGATGGGTTGGAAATGAACACACTGGACCAGTCTCAATGAACTTTCCCTGGTAAAACTCCATTAGAGGAGACAATAAAAGAATAACAAGTTAAGATACTTTACCAGGAGAGTCCAGTTTAAGTTCTTTCTTCCTAACTTCATTTCCCAGCTGACAGCAATCCAAGGCCTAAAACAGTATAAGTGCATCGTAAGAAAGTTCAACCGGCAAATAACTAAATAATAGTGGTTCAACACATAAAAACAAAAATAATACTAATTGAAGAAAACATAGGGGTATAGATTTGGATGAATGTAAGCACCTCCCAGATTTGCTCATCTGTGAACTCCTGAAGTGGATCCAGATTACTCCGCACCGTCCCCTCAAACATAGTTGGGTCTTGTGGAATGATACTTAGTCTGGATCTTAGATCATGCAGCCCAATTGTTGAGATGTCGATTCCATCAATAAATATTTGGCCAACGGTGGGATCAACAATACGGAATAGCGCCTGAACCAAGGTAGATTTGCCACTGCCTGTTCTTCCTACAATTCCAGTTTTCATGCCCCCCGGAAAAGTGCAGGTGAGACCCTTCAACACAAACGGCATATGTGGGGCATAACGAACCTGCAATAAGGATAACCAATCCTTAGAAAACAGTCAAGAACAACCACTAGCACAATCAAGTGATGTAACATTCAGATATATGATGCTCTGATTAATTTCTCCAAAATTATTTATAATGTGTCATCCCTGATAATTGTATCGATTACATGTTTATTCACATTTCTTAAATATTCACATTCAAGCTTTCGTATTCCCTGATTGAAAATAAGTGAAAGAATATATTCCAAAACATGTTTTTTTTCCGTTTTAAGGTTCATTTCATAATGAAATAGTTCATCCTTCAAAATCATCCTACATAAAACTTCCTTGTGACCTATTTAATTTTTTTTCTTCATAAATTCATTCCAAACCTAAAAGCTTGAAAAAACTTAGGAACAGGCGCATGGCCTAGTATAATATTATGAGCCTGGGTTCAGATGAGCTACCAGCGTCAGCCACTTCAGGTACTGTTTCTAATCGTGCACAGTTCTTCCTGACTGTTCTTTTCAAAGAATCTGGTTTCTAAAAGGAGAAATCCCAAATCCATCCACTAATAGTTCATCCTTCAAATATCATAATCAATTAGTACTCCTTTTATAGTTTTGTCATGCTTGCCATGAGCTTCAACTTCATAGGCAAAAGGGTACCAATGTGCATAGTACTGTGTTCCCCAATATAACGTAAATTGTAGACAAATAAAGACCACAGTGATGATTCAGAAAAGTTTCACACTCCCATCATTAAAGCTCTGGTGACATTTATAATTATAATTCAATAATCTAGTAAACATTTTTCCCATATAATTTCACACCTCTAATTAGCAATCATCATTAACTCAGGCAGTTCAACAGGAAAGCATAACGAAGATATGATAACTTTTTTGAGAGAAGATATGATACTTAAACTAGCAAATCTAATAAGATACGCTCTCTTTTCTTAGATATCTTATAGTTTGTAGTATCGACCGATACCAATCCGATATGGCCGATACGATACGGTTTGGCATGTCCCGATCTGATACTCGATAGTAATCGATATCGACACTGGCGGGTCTCTTTTTCGGTCAATTCGGCAAGCAAAATTGAACGAAAAAGACTAATCAACAAGGATGTAAAAGCATAGTAAGGTTGTAAAAACATGTAAGACAAGAAAATTCATCTATCACATGTAAACCAATCAGCAAATGTGACTATTTTTCATTCAATTTCAAAACTACTAAGAAACAACACAGGATATACTTAATGTAAAAATATTTCTTCTAAAATGCTAATAATTTATTAATAACTATTTGTTTTTCGATACCAAAAAATCCGATACTCCGACCCGATACCGCCGATCCCTATACTCATAGGAATTGTCCGGTACCGATACCGATACTGCGGACCTATTTACTGAACTAACAAAAGTGGAAATAAGTATATACTGAAGACGCTACCAGTTACCTGAATGTCCCGAAGTACGACTTCTCCATTTGATGGCCAGTCACGATCTGGTTTACGTGCTTCTATAGTAAGTGGTGGTTCGCTGGGAATGGATGTATACTGCAGTATCCTCTCCACAGAGATAACTTTGTTTTCAAGCTGGCAGAGGTTCCATATTACCCAGGCTTGCAGCATATTCAGGTTAAGTCCGTATGTTACTGCAAGGCCAGCAAGACCTGAAAAAGTAAAAGATATAAAAGATGTTGATTAAAACTTTTCATCTTTCCTCATAAACAAAATATGGTCAGGTAACACAAATGATCAGGCAAACACTGTTTTGTGTCCTTAAAAAACAAATTACCGGGATCGATATACCCTTTTGGCACTGAAATCAAGAATATCAACGAAAATGCAAACGTAATAGATGAAAGCATGTCCAAACGAAAGCACAGCCATTCCATTGCACCAGCATTGTAGAATTTGGGTCGAGAATATTCATCTGACAAATGGAAGTTTGTTTGTACAAATCTTGTTTCCTGGTTGAAGCTTCTAATTGTCATTGACCCCGAGAGTGATTCAGCAAAATGTTGTATAATGGGAGCTTTGCACACCCCAACCAACCTTGATAACTCACGTGCTGTATCGATGTAATATTGCTGAAACAAAAGTATTGTATGTCTTAGCACGAAATATTAATGAATTCAAGCAATTGTTACAGATAAGTTGAGCTCCACCAACCATTGCAGTGCAGATGTGTAACTGGAGTAACTAAACTAATTGCAAGTTAATGTTTTCAGCCCCCTAAGGTTTTCGTGCAGATATCAAATTGGTCAACTTCAATGAATAACTCGTAGTAGTCAACAAGTAGATTTGTACCCTACCCCAGACCGCATAAGTGGGAGCCTCGTGGCACTGGGGCGCCTTTTTTAATACTCAACTAGTATATTTTATATACTCCATCATGTGGACTGCCTATCTCAAATTTAGTAAGTTTCCACTGGAATTGATCTCTCCGAATATTCCCTAAATGTAAGACTTAATGAAGGGGATTTATGGAGCTGAACTCAAAGATTCGGGATAGAAACTTTGTTGCCGCTTCATAAATATTGACAACTTCAAAAAATGAAGGTCAAAGTATGCTTTTAAGAGTTAAAAAAAGATATTTGGCAGCAAAATAGTACCTGATACCAGACACATATGGCAATCACAGGGATAAAGATGACGAAGACCTGCCATGCAACCTGTGACATGACTCCAATGATTCCCACGAGTTGAATGATTGAAAATGCGAGTGAACCAATCTGGGAAGCAAAGTTTGTATCTATTTCACTTTGATCAGTTGATGCCTGCATTATAAGGTTCAATCGTTAATCGAATTTGAAACCAGGGCAAGTATGAAAAAAAGAAGAAGGATTCAATTACTCCCAGAAATGGTTATATGTTGCAGTTACCCGATTCAGGATACGGCCACTAGGTGTGGAATCGAAGAACGACATCGAAGCACGGAAAATGCACACATGCATTTTGTTAAACAGAACCGTCGCGGTCTTGTATCCAGCTGTTGCAAGAAGCAAGGCCCTGGCAAGGATACAAAGAGAGCTTCCGAGAGCTAACAAGACGTAGACATAGATGAGAGTTGATCCGTCAACTGGAGGTTCCATGTCTTTGGACACAGGTGCTGCCCAAGCCATCCAGTAATTGCTGCCAATCTGAAGAAGTTGGAAGAGTACTTGGGCCAACAGTATCAGTGGCACAAGAGCACCTTTGTATGCTGTTGTGATGTACTTCCAGTAAACCCAGAACCCAACTCTCTTGCCCTTCTCCCTCTCTTCTTCTTGAACAAGTTGACCCTTCTGTGTAACATCATCTGTTTTACCTTGTTCGTATTTCTGCCCATCTATGGAAGAGACCCTGTTTCGCTTTCCATCTCGTCTGTACCATCTTTAGCAATTTTACTTGAACTGTCGTTATCAAGATCCACAGAGTCGAGCCCTGCCAGGGCATCCTTATGAGCACAAACCAGTTCCATGAAGTCTGTCCCCGATGTAAGTATATCATCGTACTTGCCCGATTGTGCAATCTTTCCGTCCTTCATAACCTAAGTAAGAAGCAAAAAAACATATTTGGCATATATGTAGAGAGAATTCAACTGAGGGGAAGATCTAAAAGGAGTACTCACAAGAATAAGGTCAGCCGATGGAAGGAACTCCACCTGATGGGTGACATAGATAACCGTCTTTGAAGATAAGAGCCTAAGCATACATTCCTGCCATATATATGGTTGATTGTCATAGTTCAGGCAGCTTGACTTCAAAGTTCTACATAATCGACATTTTCACTTGACATGCAAAATTGAGCTTATTGACTGAATAAGTATCAAATGACTGACTCTTTCACGTTTACTCGTGATATTACTAAGATTTTGATAGAAGAAAGTGGGAATACCAAAAAGATGCGACCCTGTGTGCATCGACAGCACTGAATGGATCATCGAACAGATAGATATCAGCATCCTGGTACAGAGCACGTGCGATCTGGATTCGTTGCTTCTGCCCACCACTCAAGTTGATACCCCTCTCTCCTATCACTGTCTGGTCCCCGAAGGCTAGAATCTCCAAGTCCTTCTTCAAAGAGCATGCTTCGAGAACCTCTTCATACTTCTCCACATCCATTTCCTTACCGAAGAGTATGTTGTCTCGAATCTTACCACTCTGTATCCAAGGCGACTGGGCGACATACGCGGTCGTCCCGCAAAGTTTAACAGTCCCAGAAATCTTTGGGACTTCACCTAGTATGCACGACAACAAGCTCGACTTACCGGAACCAACAGTCCCGCAGACCGCAACCCTCATCCCTTGTGACACTTGAAAGTTCAAATCCCTCAGAGTGGGCTCATCTGAAGAAGAAGAAGAAGAAGCATCCCAAGAGAAAACCCCGTCCCTGACCTCGATGGCAGTATCGGAACTCCCTCTCGGAAGCCTCTGCACTACGTCGGAAGGCAAGTCCTCGAGGCACATGAACGACGATATCCTGTCGAGGGAAACTTTGGTCTGGATAACCATGGAGACGGTATCGGGGAGATTGTAAATGGGTTCTTGCAGCACCCTGAACGTTGCGAGCGCTGACAGGACCTTCCCCGATTCCAACGGGATCCCCATGAGCATGCAGGTTCCGAATGTGGCCACCGCAACGAAAGTAGGAGCTCCCCAGAAGACGAACGTGATCATGGCGGAAGTGTACACATACTTCTTAAGCCAACCGGCCTCCTGCTTCCTCAGCTCAACAATCTTCGAGAGGAACTTCATCTCCCAGCCTTGAAGCTTGAGAATCCTCATGTTCCTCAAGATCTCCGAAAGTGGTCTTCATCCTAACGTCTTTCGCCTTCATCAGTCTGTCCTGGTACCTCTCCTGCAGGGCCCCCAAGGGGAAATTGGCTAGCATCACGAGCACGGTAGCCGCCAGAGCGGCGAGCGAAGCGAGGCCCAGACTGGCATACAGTATCGCGAGCGCCAGCCCGACCTGTATCGGGACCAACCACAGGTCGTGCATGTACCAGCTGAAGTGCTCGACCCTGTCGGCGTCGACGCTCATCAGGTTGATGATCTCCTCGCTGGTGCTGCCCTGCCTCGCGCGGCTGGACAGGGAGAGCCCCTTCTGGTAGACCATCGCGACGAGGGCCGCCCTGACCCTGACCCCGGCCTGCTGGAGCCTGAAGAACCAGTGCCTCTGCGCGAGGCACTCGAGGAGCTTCGCGACGATGAAGGCCAGGACCAGGACGTGCCCCTCGTGGGCGAACTTCCGGTCGCCATTGAGGTACCGGACGAAGTAATCGATGAGGTAAGGGCCGACGTAGGTGGCTCCGGTGTAGACCAGCGCGTAGGCGGCGGTCAGCAGCACTTGCATCCAGACGGAGAACACCAGCGCCTTGGCGAGCTTGAAAGTGGCTACTGATACGGTATTCGCGTTGGACACGGACACGCCTAGGACTCGATACAGGGTGTCGAACCTATAGCCAGAGACTTCATCTACCTAGGGACACGACCACGAGACACGAGGTTGCTTGTGTCGTGTCCTATTGGACTCGACATGGCTGCACGAGGCCTAGGCTATACTGTGTTTCCTGATACATTGCTATTTATCGTTTTGGACACTTCGTGTCCGTTGTATGGACACATGGTCACCCTCCACATGTACACAATCATACCTGACACCACTGTACACTACTGTCCATATTCAATTTTGGGTTTTATTGAGAAATTGGTATTCGAATTTGGGTTTGAGTTGTCATTTTTTCTGATACTCAAGTGATACTGAGTTATTGAGTTTTCATGATTAATTCAAGTTAGGATTTTGATTCTCTAAACCTATTTGGTTTCCAGATTTGAATGTATGTATGAATACATACATATATATATATATATATATATATATATATATATATATATATATATATATATGTAGGTTGATTACTAATGTGATATAAATAATCTGAGTTTACATGTATCAACCTGAGAATTCAAGGGAGACTGAACTGGTATTTTTTTGACTGTTTAACTGAGATTTGAAGTTATTTGCCATGATTAAATCCATTTGCATTGTTAGTTCACTGTTATTGGGGTTCATGTAGTTGATGACATCTAGGTGAAGGGGTTTTCGAATTTGATTTGGTGTTGAGTCATTGAATTAAACTATTAATTAAGAGAACTGTCATTTTGGTTTAACTAAAACCTGAGATTAGTTTCTTTTTCCCTGTAAACTGAAATGGGACTCTAGATAACCTGAACATTCCTTACTGATTTCTTCTTCCTGTTGGTTGTGATGTTGTTCTTCATAACCTGGAATTAGTTGGTGTTTTCAGTCCTTAATAACTTGATACTTGTTCCCTTTTCTTTTAACTAATGTGATTCACTAATGTTTCCAGTTTTTTTAATTAATTGGACTGTCATTTAACTGTTGGTGTAAGCTGATGTGAAATTTCTTACTGATTCTTCTTGTTCACAGAAATTTGAGTTCACATCTATTTGATTTCAATGAGTGTTGCTGCAAACTGATTTTTCATGTTTAAGTTGTAAACTGCTAACAAACAGAAATGAATGTTAAACCATGCCTTAGTTTAGCTATGAATAGTTCATGTTTTTGAATTGACTACCTTTCCTTTGTGCAATAAATAGACCTGAGAATGTAAACTGAGTTCCTTTCCTTCCCTACCTGTCACACATATTATGATGGCACTGTTTTGAACTTATGCTCCAAACCTGGGATTAAACCACAGCCTATATCATTCTTGCACACACTGTCATGTACTCTTGAGAATGACTGCCTATTTTGCTCACTGTTTTGATTAGTTTCAGATTTCATATTACACACATACTCATGTATGTCACTCACTGACTGCCTATTTTGCTCACTGATTACCAGTGTTAAATTGCCACTGTTTTCCTTCCCTCATGCCATGCCATACTGTTTTGTACCTACTGTTCTACTTTCTGCACCCACAAACACACAAGTGTCTATGCCTAACACACATGAGCTAATCTCACACACACATGCCTATACTTTGACACATTAATGCATAACATTCACACACACACACACACACACACACACACACACACACACACATATTTCTCTCATTTACACACACATACACATTCCTCACTTCACTCTTGTATTCTCACACACTATATGGGACAGCCTCATATCTATCTCTCACACACACACACTTGAACACAACACATTTCATATCTTATTTTACTATGTTTATGAATATGTGAGATTCCCATTTTTAGGTATCCTATATATGTGTGATATATATAGGTACCTATATGCTAATGTGTGTGTACTATTGTGTTTTAATTTGGGCATATATAGTGTATGGGTGATATGTATATAGTTAGCCTATATGGTGTTTTTATATTATAGCTATATCAATATGTGTAATATATATTAGATATATATTGGCATGTGTAATATGAATATGGTTGGTTCATAGGCATGGTATAGCCTATAGCCCATGGATGTGTCTGTGTGTCAGTTTAGAGTCTGGATTAGACTTGGTAGACCTAGTAGAGTCTAGATTAGTCTTGTACAGTCTAGTGTAGACTAGTATAGACTTGATTAGCCTAGTTTAGACTTGTTTGACCTAGTTTGACTTCTAGAGTTGACCAAGAGTTGACTTTGGCCTAGATTGACTTAGAATCATGTAGAATGTATAGTAGGGCTTCATTATATCATTGTAGACTTGTTGCGACTTGTGCTGTTCTGATTAGGAGCCAGACACCTCTCCTCGGACAGTACATTTGCTTCAGACATTCAGATACGAGGCGAGTACATTCTCTGATCATTTCATATCCTGTTTAGAATTATTTTTTGCTTTAAATTACTTTAATTGATACTGTCACGTTGGTCACACGGATTGGTACTATATGGATCTTTTCATGAGATGTTATCCCCCTCGGGAGCATCGGATACAGCATGTTTTGTGCGTTTCACGAACCATCACGTATCTCTATGCTTCCTCTGATTCACGAACCGCCTGTGACACATGTACTCTCATGTTCACAGAGCCCCCATGAATCGCCTTCACGTACCACTCATTTTATGAGCCATGTGAAGTTTTACGAACCTTAACATAACTTGAACGGATCCTTGTGTATTGATTGGGGTTGGGGGAGTAGAAATAGACATGTGAATATTATCCAAGTAGCTGTAGTCATGAACCACTCCCTTAGCTGTAGTCATGAACCTCCTATGCCATTCACATGTTTATATTTTACTCTGACTCACTAGTCACTATTAGCTCTCTACTTATAGTAGATATTTCCATTACAGTTTCTCTCTCTGTTTACATACTGTATTTCTTCAGTATCTATATCTTACTTTACTGAATGATTATATTTTCTAACCTGCTATGAACTGTTGAGATGTACTGTACTCGCTTCTGTCCTGATTGGACCTGTTAAAAATATTACAGAGAACAAGGAGGAGGCCTGGGAGGATACCTTCTTCGGATAGCTCTAGCTGAGGACTTCACCCCACTGACTAGTTTAGTTAGGCCTTATCTTATTTTCATGTTGTCTTGAGTCTGTTTAGCTAGTCTTTACTTCTGTTCAGAGATGTTGAGTTGTATATATTCTTTCTTTCAGTAGCTGAGATATGTACTCTGGATATTTGCTGGGATATTATCCTAGACTTTTCCATATTCAGTATTTCCTTGTGTTCTATATCATATCGTGTTTTCTCTCTCCTTAGTTGTGATTGAGTTTACTGCTTAGTATTATTTTGCTAGATGTATGTTGACCTAGGACAGCGTTCTACCGCCGACACTGCGGCGTAGGCTGGGCGTTGTGACGTTCTCGTACCCTCACAGTGTGTGCGGGTCGTGACACACGATGTAGGGACGGGGCACTACACCATAACCAACTAAAAATAAGTTTCGTCCTCGAAACTTAAGAACAGAACCTACCTCTATGAAAATAATGAAGGAAACTTTTTTTATCTCTGACTCGAGTTCCCATGTCGACTCTTCCGTCGCATGGTTCCTCCAGAGTACGCGAACAAGAGGGATCACTCGACTTCACAGCAGCTTATCCTTGCGTTCTAAGATTTGGACTGGCTCTTCAACGTAGGATAAGTCGGACTTTAGCTCCAGCCGGCCAAAATCCACCACGTGGCTAGGGTCATGCACATACTTCCGCAGCTGAGAGACGTGGAAGACATTGTGCACACCTTCGAGCGCCGACGGTAGGGCAATTTTATAGGCCACTGGGGCGACCCGCTTGAGTACTTCGAACGGCCCAACGAATCTCAGACTCAGCTTTCCCTTCGTGCCGAACCGAGTAACTCCTCGCATGGGCGACACCTTTAGGAACACGTGATCGCCCACCTGGAACTCAAGCGGTCTTCGATGGGTATCGGCGTAGCTCTTTTGCCGACTCTGTGCAATCTTCAGTCTTTTCCGAATTAACTTGACCTTTTCCACAGTCTGTTCCACCAGCTCCGGGCCGAGTATCTGCCGTTCCCCGACTTCATCCCAGCAAATGGGCGATCTGCACTTCCGGTCGTAGAAAGCTTCATACGGCGCCATTTGGATGCTGGATTGCTAGCTATTATTGTATGCAAATTTCGCCAGCGGTAGGTGGACGTCCCAGCTTGATTTAAAGTCAATTACGCAGAGCCGTAGCATGTCTTCGAGAATCTGATTAACGCGCTCCGTTTGGCCGACAACAACTTGGTACCCAACGTCGACTGAAGGCTACTCCAGAATCGCGACATGAACCGTGAATCCCGATCAGAGACGATGGATACTGGAACTCCGTGCAGTCGTACTATCTCATCAAGATAAATCTGCGCCAGGCGATCAACGCCCCAAGTAACTTTGATGGTGATAAAGTGCGCTGACTTGGTTAATCTATCGACGATGACCCAGATGGCATCGTTCTCCCGTGGTGTCTTCGGCAGGCCAACAATAAAATCCATAGTGATGTGATCCCACTTCCACTCGGGAATAGCGAGGTTCTGCATCTCCCGCCTGGTCACTGATGCTCAGCTTTCACCTGCTGACAGGCCATGCATTACGACACGAAGAGCGCCACATCTCTCTTCATCCCGTGCCACCAGAAGGTCGTGCGGAGGTCCTTATACATCTTGGTACTGCTTGGATGCAAGATATATTTCGCATAATGCGCCTCCGACATTATCTTCTTTCGTAGTTCTGAATCATCCGGAACACATAGTCGGCCATTCAATTTCAGCACGCCGGTCTTGTCTTGTCACGACCCGCACCCATTGAGAGGGTACAAGAACGTAACCACGCCCAGCCTACGCCGCAGTGTCGACAGTAGAACGCGATCTTGTCTTCCGTAAAGTCGGTCGCACTACCTGTCGAAATTTGCTCGCACATTTTCTTCAGGTATGGATCATCCTTCTGAGCGGCCATGATCTTTTTCAGCAATCTCGGCTCTAACTGCAGCTGTGCCAACCGTACATCCCTGAATCGAACCCGGAGATCGATGCCCATTTCTTCTAGATCTTGTAGTAGTTTGCGGTTGATGGATAGCGAGGCAAGATATTTTTGACTCAGAGCGTCCGCCACCACATTTCCCTTGCCCGGAGTGTAGTCGATCGTCAAGTCATAGTCTTTGATTAGTTCGAGCCAGCGTCTTTGTCGCAAGTTCAATTCCTTTTGGGTGAAGAAATACTTGAGGCTCTTGTGGTCGGTATAGATTGTGCACGCCACGCCATATAGATAGTGACGCAACAATTTCAACGCGAACACAATCGCCGCTAACTCAAAGTCGTGCGTAGGATAGTTCTTCTCGTGCGGCTTCAACTGTCTAGAGGCAAAGGATATCACCTTGTTTCGCTGTATGAGCACACATCCCAAGCCCTGGCCTGAAACATCGCTGAATATCTGAAAACCCTCTGGCCCATCCGGAAGTACGAGTATAGGTGCCAAAATTAGTCGCTGTTTTAGCTCCTGGAATGAAGCTTCACAGTCATCCGACCACTTATACACGACGCCCTTTTGAGTGAGGCGAGTCAATGGCGATGCAATCTTCGCGAAGCCTTTCACGAAGCGTCGATAGTATCCTGCCAAACCAAGAAAGCTTCGAATCTCACTAGCAGACGCAGGCCGCTTCCAATCAGCAACAGCTTCCACTTTCTTCGGATCGACTGCAATGCCTTCGGATGAAATGATGTGACCGAGAAAGGATACGCTGCTTAGCCAAAATTTGCACTTACTCCGCTTTGCATATAACTCATTCTCTCGAAGTGTCTGGAGCACGGCCCATAGATGTTCTGCATGCTGCGCCCTGTCCTTTGAGTAGATGAGAATATCATCAATAAAGACTAACACAAATTTATCAAAAAAGGGTCGAAATACCCGATTCAGTATATCCATGAAGGCGGCAGGGGGGTTCGTCAGACCGAATGGCATCACCAGGAACTCGTAGTGGCCGTACCGAGTGCGAAAGGCTGACTTTTGCACGTCGTCTGACTTGATCTTGAGTTGATGATAGCCCGAACGGAGATCAATTTTCGAAAATACCGAGGCGCCTTGTAGTTGATCGAATAAGTCGTCTATGTGGGGCAATGGGTACTTGTTCCGGATGGTGGCCTTGTTCAGCTCTCGGTAATCGACGCACAGACGCATGGACCCATCCTTCTTCTTTGCGAACAACACGGGCGCTCCCCACGGTGAAACACTAGGCCGAATAAATCTTCTGTCGAGTAACTCTTGTAACTGGACCTTGAGTTCCTTCAGCTCGGCGGGGGCCATTCTGTACGGGGCCTTGGAAATCGGTCTAGTATCGGGGAATGTATCGATGCTGAACTCGATTTCTCGGTTGGGGGGCATGTCGGATAGCTCGTCCGGGAACACATCGGGGAATTCTGCCACAACGTCGGTCTGACCCGCATTTGCACCATCCTGTCGCATGTCTCGGACGGATGCCAAATAGCCTTCGCACCCAGAATGCAGCATCCTCCGAGCAGAAATCGCCGAAATCAGCATGCAGGTCGACGATGCCTCACCACACGAAAAGCAGAATTCAGGCACTCCTGGAACGCGGAAGGTGACCGTCTTTCTAGCACAGTCTATGGTTGCGTTGCACGGCCCGAGCCAATCCATTCCCAGAATGATATCGAAGTCCTTCATGTCTAGGACTATCATGTCAAGACCGATCTTTTGACCGTCGATACAGATAATCCCGTCGGCACAAGCTAAATTAGTGAGTATTGGTGTGCCCGAAGGTGTGCTTACACTAAGGTCGAGATCTAGTGATATTATCGAAAATTTGTGCTCGGCGGTAAAGTTCGACGATAAAAAACTATGTGAAGCACCTGAATCAAATAGTATACGAGCAGGCACATTATTGAAACTAAGTATACCTGTCACGATCGTATCTGACGCAAGCACTTCATCTCGAGTCATGGCATAGACGCGGCCCTGGGCGTTGGGGCGACGGTCTTGGCCATTTTGTGGCGCGGGTTGAGGTGCTCGAGGCGCCGGAACTTGATTTCCTGGACGATGCTGCTGGGGCGCCCTTGGACGGTACTGTTGGGGCGCCGTTGGGTTCGGCCTTCTGGTTGGACAATCAGCACGAAAGTGGCCCCTCTTGCCACAGTTCCAGCATCCATCCTCTGGTATCTGGCAGTCGTCGATCGTGTGACCGACATGGTGACATCGGTTGCAGTAAGGCCGTAGATTACGCCCTTGATACCCGCCTTGTTGCCTATTGTTTGGATGCTTTGTCACATTGTTTCCTTCCACGTGGCTAGGGCGTTTGTGATTGTATGTATGCACAGTACCGGTAGCACCTGGAGGGTATTGGCTTTCAAGGCGGAGGACGTGGTTGAGAGACTCCCCCATCGTTTGGTATTTTGGAACAGACACATGGGCGTAAATAGATGGCCGTAGGCCCACTTCGAACCGTCGAGCACGACTCGCCAGGGAGGGCAGGAATTCTCCAGCAAACTTGGCTAATTTATTGAACTCTGCTGCGTACTGCCGCACCGTCATATTCCCTTGCCTTAGCTGCATGAATTCATTCTCCTTTTCTTGTCGAACGGCTTCGAAAAGGTACTCGATCTCGAACGCCTCTCGGAAGGTGGCCCAAAGAATTGTCGTTGTCTCGTCGTTGCGTCTGATTGCTCGCTTTTGTATGGCCCACCAGTCGTGCGCGTTCAATCTGAGTAGAAGTTGAGCGCACGCGACTTTCTTGGACTCATCGACACCCAGAAGCTCGAACCGGTCTTCTAACTCCTCCAGCCAATCGATCGCCAACGAAGGGTCTTCAGTACCGCAAAAGGAAGTACGGAAGCTCTTTGTGAATTTTGACACGTCGAAGTTGAAACTTCTCGGTGCCGCAGGCATAAGCTCAGGTACCTCCGGTTCGACTTCACTTTGTCTGGCCGCAGGCTCGGCCACGGCAGGAGTTTTCGCGGAGTTGTTGTTGTTGGCCACCATTGTCTGAACAATCTGCTGAAGAGTATCAAGCTGCTTCTGCTGCAACTTGAATTGTGTATCAAATCGGGTCTCGAACTGGGTCTGGCGTGCCTCTATCTCCCGTCGATGTGCCTCTGTCTCCCGTCGATGTTGCTCATTCAGGCGTTGATTCTCCTGAGCTTGTTGTTGTTCGCTTCCAGCATACGCAACATCCGTTCCATGGCATCGTTAGAGGATCCAGGCCTCGAGCTACTGGAGCCGCTCGAAGCACTGTCTTCGTTCACTGCCACATTCACCGTCATACCTTCTAGGATTTTGAAGTTAAAAATACATTAGTCACAAAACTTATTACGGACTCCCTCGTATGGAATGGCATATCTCATCGACACGAGACCAACGATTTGAGACTGGAAACTCGACACTAGAGGCCAAGGATGTAAAGCCGTGCTCTGATACCATTATGTCACGTCCCAATTCCGTAGAATCGATAGTCGTCCCCCGGGCGTGATTCCGTGCAAGCCTAAGTTGCGCTCGCACAAGGCATAGTCATAAGGTTATCCGAAACACAACAACAAGAGAATGCGCAGAGTAAATTGAACACATATTATAGAGAAGGAAATTTAAGCTTTATTGATAATGAACATCATTTTACAGACTCGATACAAAGGCGCCGCATGGGCTTTTTACAAACTGACTCCATTACAAAATGAACGTCGACGAGATAGCCATTCCATACATTTCATCCCTTGATTACAACCAGCATTGCAAAAACCACCTGGGATGACGGGAAGTCGCTCCATCTGTCTTCTGGCCTTTTAACAACAGAGTCTTCAAAAGGGATTGGATCCAAACTTCGACCGCACGGATGAAGCTTCAAAACACACGAGCGTAGCCTCCCTTCACATGGCACGCTCCTCCTGATTTGTCGCACCTGTAGAGAGAGCGAGGATCAGTACAATCAACATGTACTGGCGAGTGGCTACTTAATTTCCACGCTCTTATTTGGTTCAAGAATTTAGATAAACATTTACACAACTTGCTTTTCGTGATCTTTCTAACCATCCTAGATAATTTTATACGAAGCATTTGATGAACATAACCCAAGTAAGTTACACCAGAATTTCCCTCGGCAGAGCGTGCCGTGCAACATAAAACTTATCATCACCTTCCCTATTAGTTGAATAACAATTTATATCAAGTATTTGAGGTGGAGGTCACTGGCACTAACTAGCCATCTTGGATATAGCCTGGTAATACAGGACCCTTGCAACGCAAGTAGCGAGCTTCGATGCAAGTCCCCGTCTTACTGATTGCCTATTACCCAGCTCAGCTATAACATGTTTCTTCCTAGGCCGAGTCGGTCCTGTGGCCCCGGGTTGCCGCTCGAAGAAACCATCGCCCTTGTCGACAAGTTGTACATGACCATGATAGGTTAACATGGTGTATTTTAGGATACCGTTGGGGCTTGTTATGTAATCAATTCATTTACTTGGTCGTTTTACAGGCCTAGAATAATTTTATCTCTTTTCAACACAACTCATTTCTTTTTCACTTCTAACATACAGGACTTGTATTCTGCAAGCGAATCATTCAATTTTTATATCATTACCCGAGTTCTTATTTTGAAATAGAGGGTCGAGACGAAGGAGGTCAGCCACTCACCTTGAGTTTTTGCTTGAGGCGAGGAACTTATTGGCTGCGCTAGACGTCGACTACGCGATCACCTGAAATCGCACAAGCAACCGATTAGAACACTGTATTATGCAAGAGTTCGATAGGAGATGCAAGTTCGAAATGTAAACCATGAAAACCATCGAAAACATTCACGAAAATGCATTCAGAAAACCAAAGCCAAAACCAACGTAAGTGGTGTGAAAAGCAGAGCAACGGAAGGTCTCTCACGACTCAGCCGCAGAGTCAATCCTTGAGGCGCTATCCGCTGAATATGAGAATTGGTTCCGAAGAAGCCATTCCATAATATGGAATATATCTTAATTCAACCGTTCCCGTTCGATCGACTCGGCCGATTCTGACCTATTGGTCCCAACCGAATCGATAGCGACATTGTTCCTTTCTCGTGCACCCCGTGGACGAAAACGGGGCACGATGTAGGGACGGGGCACTACAAGCGGCGGGGGAGCGGTGGTGGTGTTGGTGAAGATGATGATGGTGATGGTGAAGGTGGTGGTAGTGGTGGTGGTGATGGACGCGACAGCGTTGGGACGGGGGTGCGACAGCAGCGGCGGAATGGGTTTGGTTTTGGGTTTGTGAGAAGTCGATGGCATTTTCATCAAAAATTATCGATCAAACCCTTTGACCGTCAGTTATGGACGATTTCCGTCAAAAGTGGAGAAATTCGTACATTATTGTAAAGCAGTGGGGTACACCTTGAATTTGAATAAAGCAAATGGGGTACGACTCAAAATTTCTCTTTTGTTGGCCTCAATGCTATTGTACTTTGTATAATGCAAAAGCTAACCTTCACCCTAAATTTTTTTACTACAACCATTTAAGAGATGCATTTTTGATAAACTAATTTATTACTAAAATTAAATAGTTGATGGTACTTGCTAAGTAATAAAAAATAACGGATTTTGTTAACATGTGTTTTAAGGACACATGTTAAGAATAATTTATGAAGTACTTATTTATTTTGAAAATCATCATATGGAATTAATAAACATGGTTATTGTTTGCCATTAAAATTCTTTGATTGCAAATTTTAATACAAACAGAACAGTGTTACAATGTAGGACTTAGATGTAGTCCTAGGAGTACACTTTTGTTTATCTGGGTTCCTTGTGCCGATGGAGTGAGTGGTAATGCATTGACTCCGTTGACGATCTGACGACGGTTATCGGTTCTCTGAAGGTCTGGATTGCTCTGTGTGCCGGAGCTTGCTGAGAGGAGGAAGACGTTGAGTGTTTGTATCTGCCTCTCTGGTGGTGCGAAGTCTCTGTGTGTTCGTTATGTAGGTGGGTATGTGTGTGTACGAAAGAAGGAAATGATCCCTCTATTTATAGCTTTGCAGGTTGGCTGCTCATGCACGCATGTAGGATACGCCTGGTCGTGGGGACGCCACGTGTTGATTGCTGATGGAGGCGCATGGACGATGTGCCCTGATCGAGGGGTTGACTTCTTCAGGTTGCTGTTGTGAGCCGGCACGTAGCAGAGAAGAAGATCTTTCTGTTACTGAGATCTTGGGTGAATTGAGTCAAAGGACACGTGTCATCGGCCCATGGTTCGGAGATCTCGGATTTGATGGGAAATGATTTGGTATGATGCGCCTGAGATTGGACGCATGAGAAGACTTTGGCTCGTAACCTTTAGGAGTCACGAACCATTCTAGGCACATGGCTTTTGAGGCGCATGCAGAGCTTCAGTAGTGACTTTACTCCTGTCTTTCAGGATCAGGGAGAAGTCTGGGGTGCATGGCTTTTGAGGCGCATACAGAGTTTTAACAGTGACTTTCCTTCTGTCTTTAGGGATCAGTGAAAAGTCTGAGGCGCACAGCTTTTGGGGCGTATGCAGATTTGGGCGCATGGCTGTGGAGGCGCATGCGAGTGGTTGAGTAGCCACATGGCAGTAGCCGTCGGAGGGAAGTAATGATGACGCTGACGTTGGCGATGCTTCGTCTTCTGAAAAAGCTGCCGACTGTTCAGACTTCGGGAGGCGTGCTGCCAACTCTGTCAGTTCAGCATTTAATATTTATGACATTCGATGGACAGCTGAGTGGGCACGTCGGTTGGCGTTCCACTAGGCGTATGGGGACGCATGGGGGGCGCATCCCTGTGAGGCGCTTGGTGATACGCCTGATGTTGAAGGGCGCGTCTGTGTGATATGCGGTCTGGCCGGCGCATCCGCTTCGTGACACGTCTTTAATGGTACGACTGTTACGTTCTTTGAGTGCTTTAAATAGCCGTTTTGATTTAGCTGAATTCGAAGCGTCCGATTTATCCATTGAATGCAAATTCATTGTACAGAATTCGGAGAGCCATCCACTTGGCGCATGGGTTTGATTTGCCCGGCCTATAAATAGTAGCATAGAGAGAGGATTTGCTTCTCGTTCTCTCATATCTTTCCGACATGAACTTGTGTACTCGAATGTATTCTGTTGACGAGATGCTCCCGAGGGTGAAGATGCGACGTAATATCTTTGTTGATGCACTTGAAGGTGACTGTTACATCCAAAAGTCAGAGTCGAGGGCTTTCGAGGCAGGCGGAAGGTGCCTGTTGCATCCAAAGGTAGGGATGCTTGGGCCTCGTCTTCGTTGTGCAGGAAGAGCCGCAGATCGGAATTGCGGTGCTGCGGCTTTGGTGGCTCTTTCTTCCTTCAAAATGGGTGTAGCCCATTCTGGTTGTGTTGAAAGCTGCTCCTTTAGCCGCGGTTTCGATCACGGTCTTCCTTGGCCTTTGGAGGCTCTTTCGAAGCCTCCCCTGGCCACAGGTTGGCTTGTGGTTCTTTTTCCTTCCTTGGCTAGAGGGTTGATTGCTATCCTTGTTCTGCTCAATAAATGCTTCATTAGTCGAAGAGTTTTGACGGCGGTGAGCCTGGCTGGAAGAGCGACACATAACTGGGCTGCTGAAGGGATGCACATAACTGAGCTGCCAAAGGGATGCACATAACTAAGGATGCACATAACTGAGCTGCTGAAAAGGATGCGCCTTACTGAGGGCGCATGGTGGAATGCGCCTGGCTGCGGGCGCATGTTGATTGCTGCGCCTACTTGAGGGCGCATGTTGGCTGCTGGCTGTAGACTTAGGATCTTTTCTTTGTAGAAATTCTCCTTTGTACAGTCTTTCTTAGACATGTAATAGACTTTTATATGTTAAATAAAAGTCCTCTTTCAATGTCTATATTTGTTGCTTTTTGCTGTGAAGTATGTTGTCCAGGCTCTGGCACATAGATTTTCTGGTTCTGAAATTCCATGCTTCTACAAGACCGCCTTCAAAGTTTTCAAAACTTTCGGATAAGTTTTGGAATACTTTGAATAAAAAGCATGGTAGTGGAGGTGCATGACCGTCAGGGCGCATAGATACTCCGTGCATCAGAGATGGGACGCATGCTCCGCTCTGTTAATACAAATGATGATGCCTCGGTAACCGAAAAAGATTAGTAATGATCTTTTTGGTTTTATTTGTGGTTATCTTTTCACAGAACCCGAGGCAACGGCTGAGATCACTCATTATCGATTCACGCGTGTGACCAAGCCAAATAAATAGGCGAGAGATGGAGAGAGAGAGTTCTTCTCCTCCTTGCTTTTGCTTTCTTTAGAGTTCTTCTTCAAAAACCCTAATCTTTTCTTCTCTCAAAGAATGGCTCCCAAGACTCCTCACGGCGGTGCTGGACGAGGCAAAGGGAAAGAGCCTGTAGAGGCTGCCGCGGCTGATATTCCCCGTCCACCTGTCGAAGTTTGGCCGGAAGTAGTTGGTGAGTTTCATTTTACGTACACCAACGCACATAGGCCTTGAGTCTTTGATAATGTGCCGAGGTTTTTGCCGTCGACGCACATGGGTTTAGGCCCTGATGATGCGCCGAGGCTCTACTGCTGACGCACATGGGTTTACACCCTGTTGATGTGCCGAAGCTCCACTGCTAATGTGCATGGGTTTACACCCTGATGATGCGCCGAAGCTTCTTTTTCAGACATGCTATGCGCTTTTAATGAGACTCAGATTCTTTTGTTGTTTCTAACATTTTCGAGTCTTTGCTAGTGTCGATGACTATCCCACTCTTGAATGAAGTGCTTCTGGACGAGCCATCTGCCAGATGGGAGTAGATTATGATGAGGAGGTGATAAATCCTGCTCGAACTGCTATCATGCTAGATCAGCCTCCCGAGAGAATGATTCAAATCCAGGAACAATCGTATAGGTTCCTTAAACGGATGATGGAGCGTGGTGTTTTGAAGTCTGCCACATCTGATAAAGTGACCTTCTTGAAGCCTGAGTTCCTGTTTGGGGACCGTCTTACCTCTACTGAAGCAAAGGTGTTGAATGTCAAGGAAGACTGGTTCTTTACAGCAAGGGGAGTGCACATGACCGTTAAGCAGCTCGAACGCCAATGGCCTCTGGCGGCTTTCTGTCGTCTTGCTTCCAAGAGGAGGATGTCTTGGGATCTAACCCCATCTCAGGGGGAGCGGTGGCAGGCATCCTAAAGATCGACTCTACCTCAGATCAAAGGGATACTTTGACCGCCGTGTGGGCTGGGCCTTCTTTCACCTGGCGGACTCTACGCCCTGGGAGCATTTATAGTGATGTTCCCGCCAATACATTTGCCTTTGGCGCTTCGACTTTTGCCAATCACATGCTTTTAATGGAGCGATCGTACCTGAAAGGTGAATTTCGGGTAGAGGGTTGGTGTCATTATGTTGCCAAATGGGACAAGCTGACACTCTGGATGTTGTCACGATTTCAAACCGAACTCCATGAGATGGGGATAACTGCCGCGATCCGTGCTACTCAGGCAGGTGTCGACATCAACCGGCATATGTTCCTTGCGCTTCTGGAAATGTTTGATACCCATACCGGGACCTTCTTCACTCCGGTGGAGGAGTTAGGCCTTGCTCTTCATGAAATGCATGAGGTATCAAAGCTCCCTTGGGGATCAGAACCCTATGAGGAGTACTTCCCGACGAACGAGGAGTTCCAAGTCCTGGGGGACAAAGCTGAAGAAATGATGGCCGTCTTCAAGGAAGTAGCGAGTCATCATTACTATATGCAGAAAAGGGATAGGAGTGGATCGCAGCCTCATGTGACTGCCTGGAGGGATTATGTTTTCAGTCAAGACAAGAAGAATCCCTCTCTATTTACCACTCCGCCAGCGCTTTTCCGTAGCGAAGTGCTTTCTGAAATGAGCAGGTTAGGTGAGAAGAATCCCCGGAAGAACGAGGACCAGCAATCGGATGAACACTCCTGCAGCTGTTTTTGGCACCTAACTCATCGGATGTCGTCGAAAGCAGTGTTAGCTGCATATCTGATGGTTTGGCTTCGAGATTACGTTTTCTCGGGCGGGTCAGGCTCCGTAGAGAGGGTAACCCGGAACTTAATCCTGCCAGCAGTGAAGTTGGTTTTCGGCCGGCGTTTGGCTCTTCTTCCCGCGATGGTGTGTAATCTGCTACGAGGTTTACGGGAGTTTGCGGGAAACGTGGTTCATGACCGCGGTAGGAATGACAACTTTCCACGTGCCGAACTGCCATTTCACTATCTAATGGGGTGGTTGATTTTATACCATCAGAATGTAATGAGTCCGGGTTCGGAAGAAGGCCATATGGCCGGAGATGCATTCCTTCATCGTTTCTACCGGAGGTGCTGGTTACATTCTGGCGTTCCCATTTGCAGGAAGGTTTTATCTCACCTTCACGGGTGGGAGATCACCAAAGTAGGACCTGTCTTCTCGAGTTTTGAGGCCGATAAGGATTTGACGGATTCGGGTGAAGACGCCACCACTCTGCCTCCATGGGGATTCCGCTGGTTGCAAAGTATTCGGCCATCCCATCTGGTGTACCGGAACAGGAATCAGTGCTATCTGGAACCGTACTTACCGAGCCGCTTTGCACGGCAATTTGGTTATGCGCAGCTGATGTTGGATAATCCCAGTATCATCCTGGGGTATGCTGGAAGTTTGTTGGATGGTGCACGAGCTTGGCAATACTACAATACTGGATGTACCGGAGCTCGATTTACGTAGCCTGTCCAGAATCCGCGGCCGCCCATTCTTTACTCGGCCGCCAAGTTTTACTGTGTTATGGCTGCCGCGCCTCCCGGGTATGATAGGGAGACAAGTCTTGTTGCAGGCACCCCATTAGCGGTGACTGGGCATGTATCGGCTAGGGCTCGATCGCACCGTCCACCAGAGGTGGGTAATCAAGATTCCTCTGCCGCGTCCACAGGGGGTCAGGCCGAACCTTCGGTTGATCAACCGAAACGACATACGGGTGCAGAAGTTGGCTCTTCTGCGTCAAAGAGGCAGAAGAAGACATCGTCACCGACGGTGTCATCGGATTCAGCATCTGCAGAGGTAAGGATGTTCCGCATAGTCTGGTTTGGGTTCAACATTTTATGTAATCAATGTTTCCCCTTTTTATAGGAGCCGCTAAAAAGACGGCCTCGTACTCCAAAATCTGGTAGGAGCAGGCCAAAGGAGATGGCGGGCTCGTCTGAAGTGCGCATCCCGCCGACTATGATGTCTCCCATGAAGGAGAATCCGGAGGATGTTATTGTCGTGGAGATTCCAGCATCCCTAGATTATGTCAGAAGGGAAGCTGAGGATGTAGCAGCTTTCGAAATGATGAAGGCCGTCACGGGGGCCTCAGATGCCGAGTGTCCAGTAGACACGCGGCTTCCTGGTGATGAAGTAGAGTCGAGTTCGTCGTCTTCGGATGACACTTCTCCAAAGTTGCAAGAGCCTGTTGCGGGGGCAACAAAGATGGTTGGAACAGAGGAGAGGGTTGATTCTCCTCCTTGTCATGATGACGGGAGGTCGGCTGCAGCATTGCCGAGCCTTACCCCAGACTCAGTGGTGGAAGCGGAGGTGGCTACCAACCAGGAGGTAGCGATAGATCCTGTCCCTTTGGAGGGATTTGATGAAGAGACTCGTTTGACGGTCCCGACTCCTGGGGCGGGTCAAGAGACGAGTGTTGATCTCTCCGTTCTGCCAGGGGAGGTATTGGCTGCTGATAGCACGTTGGGGACTGGAGAGGTGGTCACTAACGTCGGTGGTACTTCCAAGTTCGGGAAGGATAAGGGTGTGATGGAACCCTCTGTTGCTCCTTCCACTTGGGATACTATCTCGACACCTGTGCCGGCTTCTTCTGCTCCCTTGGCTCCTCGGGCTAGTAGCCCGGCCCCTGTTGATGAAGGGCCTGTTGATGCTGAGGTTCTAGTCTTGCAGGTTGAGGTCGGCGGGTCTTCTTCCGGTCTGCCAACTGGAGTAACTCCTCCAACCCCTGCCATGACGCCACAGGTGCTGGCGGACGCAGATGAATATGTAAAATTCATCGTTGAGGCAGTGTATAAGATGCTGCAGAGGGGGGTGTCGGCAGTGATGGATGCAAATGGGAGCTTTGCGACCGTAAGAACTCTGGCACTGCCTCATATCAACCTGATCCGTCTTCACCAGGGCTACGATCATATGGCCGTCATTCTGGAAGCCACGGTGGCTGAGTTGGACCAGCGACTTTCTGAATTAGGGCACATCCAGCGAAATGACCTCTCCGTCCTGATAGATGCGGAGAAGGAGAAGCTGCTCGCCGAGACTGTGTCTTCCTACCAGGCCACTGTGAGTGTCTGGGAACGCAAAGTGGCTGAGACTGAAGCTGCGGTGGAGCGGTTATCTCAGTCTATGCGGGAGATAGTGGAGACGCGAGCTACGTTAGACGCTAGTATCGCGGAGATTGACGCCCAGATCCGCCGCCTTGTGGACCAGCGGGCCCGACTCCTATTGGACGCCGAACGTGTCCAAGCTGAACACGTAGCATTCAAGAAGGAGGAAGCGGCTTTCACTCACCGGGCTCTTACCCTGGCTCAGCAGAGACAGCAGCTTGATGAGAAGCACGAGAATGAAACTTCTGCTGAGATTATTAAAGCGATGCGTCAAGAAGCTGAACGTCGAGTCTTGGCGACTGTGGAGACTCGGGTGGCAGACTTGAGACGTCGAATTGCAGAGCTTTCTGCCAACCCTGGGGATATTTAGAGCTTGTAGTCTCTATTTTTTTGTGTATTTGCAACTCTTGCTAGGGATAGTGTAATCCTTTACTCTCCTTTTCTAAAAATAAAGAAGTACAACATTTTCTGTGATACATTTATTTTTTGCTTGTCATGGACTTTGATGGTTTGTGTGGACCTATTATCTTTTGCGTACCTTGGTTTTAGGTACAGATAATAAGTTTGAGAGAACCCTCATGTTTGCTCAGAGGTGATGTGGACGTGGCAAATATGGGGTTCAAATGATAGAATCTTCCTACTCAGAGGTGTTATGGACGTGGTAGGAATGACTCTGGGGGATACGCGGAACTACTCAGAGGTAATATGGACGTGGAAGTTTTGCGATCAATGTACGTCAACGCGGGGGTTGTCGGTACGGGATGTTTACTCAGAGGTAATGTGGACGTGGTAAACACGAAGGATAGCGTAGTCTTACGGGGTATAAGATTCCGCCTTGTAGGGCGTAGAGGAACAACTCAGAGGTGATGTGGACGTGGTTGCTCTTCTACTGGAGGATGCCACGGAATAGTTAGGTTCTGAAAGCGTATGATTTTGTGAAGTGAAAGTACATGTCTGAAAAGATGTCAAGAGTAGTACTTCTTTAGGAACTTGTCGTTGATGGGCATCATGAACAAGTCCCCATTGGGTTTCGCGAGACGGTAAGCACCGTTTGAGTATACCGTCTCTATGATAAAAGGTCCTTCCCACTTGGGCTCGAATTTTCCTGGTGTCTTGTGAGTCAACACCATCGGCCTCCTGACTGCCAGAACCAGGTCGCCAACTTGGAAAGTCCTCTGCTTGACCTTCTTGTTGAAAGCCTGTGATATACGGGCTTGGTAAAGTTTGATGTGTTGTTGAGCTAGGAGACGCTTTTCGTCAAGTGCCTCCAGTTCCCGTAGACGACGATGTTGATTGTCCTCTTCTATGAGTTGGTTTGTGATTGCCACACGGAGTGAGGGTATCTGAATCTCGAAAGGCAGTACCACTTCGCTCCCGTAGACCAAGGAGAATGGTGTGTTGCCTGTCGGGGTCCGTACCGTTGTGCGGTAGGCCCAAAGGCATTCGCCGAGCTTTTCGTCCCAGTCGCGTTTGTTAGATGATACGATCTTTTTGAGTAGCCTGACGATAGTCTTGTTAAACGCCTCTGCTAATCCGTTTGCTACCAGATTGTAGGCGGTTGATGCCACATTTTGAATGCGATTCTTGTCACAGAATCGGCTGAAAACATGGCTGATGAACTGAGGACCATTATCGTGGATGATCCTTCGGGGTACCCCAAAACGGTAGATGACGTGGTGCTTGATGAAGCTGATCACCCTGGAGCTTTTCACTTATGCCAGGGGAACTGTTTCTGCCCATTTGGAGAAGTAGTCGGTGATTGCTAGGATAAAGCGGTGTCCTCTCGATGAAGGAGGGGTGATCGGTCCCACAATGTCCATGCCCCAAGCTTCGAAGGGCCAGGAGGCGACTGTAGGATGTAGTGGTTCAGACGGTGTATGGATGAAGTCCGCGTGAAGCTGGCACGCATGGCACTTCTTAGCATATTCGACAGCGTCAGGGGCCATGGTTGGCCAGTAGTAGCCCATGTGTCGCAGTCGGTCCTGCAACTTAGGGCCAGGTTGATGGGCCCCGCAGGTTCCATCATGAGCTTCTCGAAGGGCTTCGGCTGCTTCTTCGTTAGACAAACATCGAATGAGAAGCCTATCGTAGGAGCGTCGGTACAGCATTGTAGTAGCCGTATCGTAGTAGAATCGAAGAGAGCGTCTCCTGACTGAGACTGCTTCTTTCGGGTCCTCTGGAAGAATTCTGTAGACAGCGAAGTCGATGAACGGGAATCTCCAATCTCGGACGTTAACACCGGTACTGGTTGACATGGCATGGGCCACTCGTGAGCACAGGTTATTTTTAGGACAGACCAAGTCTGGACCCACTACCGTGACATAGTGTTGAGTCCCGAGGGGTGCCGCCAAGGAGGCTGCGAGGCCAGCCAGAGCATCAGCCTCCAGATTTTGTAGGTGAGGTACATGTTCGATGAAGAACCCGGTGAAGGTTGAAACGATGTTCAATACAACTTCATGGTAAGGAATCAGGTCTTCATGACGAACCTCGTACTGCCCTATGATCTGGTTTACGACGAGTTTTGAGTCGCCATAGGCTTCCAGATGATTCACCCCAGCTTTTGCGCTAGCTGGAGTCCCATAATGAGCGCGTTGTACTCGACAACGTTGTTGGAGCATGGCTTCAAAAGGGAGTAAGCACGCTGGATGACCAGCTGATCGGGGGAGACTAATACCACCCCCACTCCTGCGACGATTTGGCCTTTGGGGCCTGTTCTTGAAGCGCCATCGAAAAACAGCCGCCAGACGGAGCCTTCTTCGGTGATGTTTAATTCTTGGACCTCATCCGGGATGTCTTCATAGAGCCTTGAGGACTCTGGGATGGGGTGTACAGCTAAAAAGTCGGCCAGAGCTTGACCCTTAACATCTTTTTGTGGAACGAACACCATGTTGTATGGCGTTAACAAGATCGCCCATGTGGCTAGCCGGGAGTTCAATGATCCTAGCTTCGTCATGAGGACTCTGAGCGGATTGACTCGGGAAATGACATGAATTGTCTGCCCCGAGACATAATATCGAGTCTTTTGGATGGCAAATACCAAAGCCAAGCACTCTTTCTCAACGGAGTTGTACCGGTGTTCGGCCCCGATCAGAGTTCGACTGAGGTAGTAGATTGCTTGCTCATAGCCTGTATCGCTGTTCTGAGCCAGCAGAGCTCCGAAGGAGTGATCTATGGCTCGGACGTAGAGGAGAAACGGTTTGTCGGCGACGGGTGCCACTAGGACTGGTGGGCTCGTCAGGTAGGCTTTGATGTCATCGAAAGCCTTTTGGCATTCCTCTGTCCAGACGTAAGAGACTCCCTTCTTCATGAGCTGGGTAAAGGGTTGACATTTGCCGGAAAGGTTTCTATGATCCTCCGGATGTATGCCAGACGTCCGTGTAGGCCTCGAAGTTCTCGAAGGTTCTTCGGAGGGTCCATATCAAGGATAGCTTTGGTCTTCTCGGGATCGACATGAATGCCTTTCGCCGTGATGATAAAGTCCAAGAACTTTCCGCTAGAAACCCCAATAAAGGATTTAGCGGGGTTCATCTTGAGTTGATGCGCCCGCATGAGATCGAAGACTGTCTTGAGGTCTTGCAGGTGATCTCCTTTGAGACGGCTCTTGACTGCGATGTCGTCGACATAGCATTCGACTGTCTTGCGAAGATGCTGATAGAAAATGGTGCTCATAGCTCGTTGGTATGTCGCACCAGCGTTCTTCAAGCCGAAGGCCATCATTGTGTAGCAGAAAATGCCCTTTGGAGTCCTGAATGACGTATGTTTTGCGTCATCAGGGAACATCTTGATCTAGTTGTAGCCCGAATATCCGTCCATGAAGGATATGCGCTCGAAGCCATATGTGTTGTTGATCATCACGTCGGTGATTGGAAGCGGGAATTCGTCCTTCTGGCAAGCAGAGTTGAGGTCCCTGAAGTCGATACAGACTCGTATCTTCCCATTCTTCTTGGTGACGAAGACGATGTTGGCTACCCAATCTGGGTGTTGCTCTTCACGGATGAAGCCGCTGGTCAAGAGCTTATCCACCTCCTGATCGATGGCGTTCATGATGTCCGGACGGAAGCACCGCTGTTGTTGTTTGATAGGCTTGGCATCAGGTAATATATTCAGCCTATGTATCGCGATCTGAGGATCAAGTTCCGGCATATCTTCGTAGCTCCAGGCGAAGACGTCGATATACTCTTTAGCCAGCTGGATTAAAGATTCTCGGTCTTCTCC
This sequence comes from Iris pallida, assembly GCA_029216955.1. Lineage (NCBI taxonomy): Eukaryota > Viridiplantae > Streptophyta > Magnoliopsida > Asparagales > Iridaceae > Iris > Iris pallida. The sequence goes on from JANAVB010006599.1 coordinate 44,027,253, forward strand.
TTTTAGGCTTTTGCTGATGAAGATGGGTTTGGAAGAAGATCCATCCCCAAGTATAACACCCAGTTTTCCAAATGAGGGTATTTTAGTCATTTTTAAAAAAATTAGAATTTAATTGGAATTATTATTAATTATTTGGGTTTAATATATTTAATATGATTTTTTAGTGATTTTTGGTGATTTTTAGTAGAATTGATTTTGACCCTATAGAGACTTTGACTTAAGTCGACCTTGTAGACTAACCTAGTGGCTAACCTAGGTCTTGACTTTGTGATTAGGATTTGAAAACCTAGGATGACTTAAGTTCATGAGGATGAACCCATTGGGATTAATTTGATGAAATTAGGAGTTAGTTTCATATGGAAATGGCTTGTGAAGTCACAAGTCATTTTATGACTAGTAGGCTTAATGGCCCATAGCCCACACCCATTAAACCAAGCCCTAACCCTAGAAATTCTGAGTAGACTCTTTGGTCAGCCCCTCCCCTATTTATATGCTCTTCAAACTAGGGTTGCCTCTTTAGGAAACTTGCCATTTGGAAGAGGTGAGTCCCCAACTTTGTAAATCCTTAGAAAATTCTTTTTTTTCCAAATTCCTTCAAATAAATTGCAATAGGACTTAATTCCTGTGTTCTTGCTGTTACTGTGGAGTATTTTCAGGGAACACGCAATTTGAGGAAGTTTAGTGGCTTGTGGAGCTCTTCCCATTTGGGGATTTTGACCCATTGTTCACCTATAGGTATAATCCTCTTTAATTTATTTTAAATACTGTAAAATTCATTTCTAGGTTGCCCTAACTCTAGCCTAACTATAGGAATAGGGTTTCCTAAATTTTCATGTCGTTTCATGTCTATTCTGGACACGTATCAGTGCATGCTACTAAGTGTTTGATGAAATGCCCCAATGGGCATTTCGTGTGATTTTGGAATTGTATTTGAATAGGAAATTAGGTCTATGTGTCGCTTATGCATTTCTGTACTTTTCGTGTCATCTTAGTGTCGTGTCGAGTCCCCACGGACACGCGAACACATTGTCGCGCGCGCACGTACACAGGCACTGTGCGTGCCCTGCTGCTCGGGCGTGATTGCGACACGGACACGGCTCCTCGACATGCCAAATTTGACGTGTAGCTAGGGGCTGACACTGACACGGAGCTTCCCAATTTTCAGAGCCCCACGTGTCGTGTCGGACACGCACGAACGCGTGCACCGATTTGTGCACTGCACAGTCGGCTGTCAATTTGGGCACTGACACGCGTGTCTCGTGTCGTGTACACGCGACTTGGACACGATTCAGGCTGTCCTATCATTAGCCCTAGTCTAGGTGAACACGTGGACCAAATCTCGTGAGTCGTGTCGCTGTGTGTCGTACACACGATCGACACGAACACGTGCACGACGATTGGTTTCTCTGTGTGCACAGTTCACTGTTTTGTGTATTTAATTAACTGGACACGTTTGTGTCCACTTTTGTGGACACAAACACCTCACACAGCATGTACACGATGTGGTTGTAAGTTACCAACCTCTGTAATTGATTTTATTCGAATTTTACTGTTCAATTGTCATTTTCCCTATTTTCCTGAAAAACCCATGTATCAGTTTCTGAAATTTTCCAGTTTTTGCAATTTGAGTTTTGTCATCATTTTAAACCTTCTTAATACAGTTAATTACATGTTCTTAAACCCCTAATAGGTCCACCTATGTGTTATCTAATTGTATGTGGAATTTGGGGTGTATTGATGGGGTTTTGGTCTCAAAAACTGAGATTTTCCTGTGGACTGTTCTTTTGGTTTTACTGTTATTGTTCTTGATTGATTCTTATTAACTGTTAAATGATTTACTGAGTTTAATATCGAGATCACTGTCATGAAGTTGTATAAACCTGAGTTTGTGAAATTCGAAACTGAGATTGTTTCCAGTTTCACATTGACTTGAGTTCTTCCTCACTTGTTTTCAAGTTGCTTATAATAACCTGAGATGGGACTTAGTTCCCAGTTTTTATGTGAAATTGAGAACTAATGTGTTCATTGTTTTTCATTAAAACTGATTTTTCCTGTTAGTTGTGAACTAATTTCCTTTTGTTCATTGATTTGTGTTGAGTTTTGTTGCCATATGTTAACTGAAATATGGGATTTCATATTGGGGCATGTTAATTAGTTATGTGTGATTCATGAGCTTTTTCTGAAATGTTAATGTTATGTGCAAACCTGAGTTTCCTTTTTATTCTTGTTTCTGAGTTACTCCTATAACAGGAAGTACTGAACATAGAGTTCCTTCCTTTCAATTATGAATGGGATGTCCCTATACCTGGGAATGGCTTTCAAAACTGAGAAAGGCTTTCAATAAATGGGTTTCCTAACTGTTAAATCTGAACTGAAATATGGGATTTCATATTGGGGCATGTTAATTAGTTATGTGTGATTCATGAGCTTTTCTTCACTGTTTTTTTTTTTTTTATTACACTATTGCCACTCACTGTTACTTGTTTCCATACCATGTTCAATCACTCATGAACACACACACACTTGAGACAACCTCACACACAAGTTTTCCCACATGTACACTCTTGCCCTTCACACACCACACCCTCATATCTATCACACACACTACTGTGTATCACACATGTCCCTCTCACATACCCTTGACACACACTCTCACTATTTGGCACCATATCACACTCACATGTCACATACACACACATACACTTGGACACATAGCCATGTGTCCTCCTCTCACTTTTCATATATGTATATATATGATTTCCTATTAGTTTATATAAATAGATATATGTGTATTCCTATATTATGGTATCTATGCTTATCATAGATTAGATATATATGTGTGTAGTATATAAATGTTTTGAAGGATGTTTTAGCATGGTTTGCCTATTGGCTCATGGTATAGCTTATTAGCCTATGGCCTGTGGTTGTGCCTGTGTGGCAGTATGAGTCTAGATTAGACTTGTGTAGTCTAGTTGGACTTAGAATAGCCTTTTTAGCTTAGTATAGACTAGTTTGACTTAGGTTTGACTTGGTTGACCTAGTTTGACTTCTAGGATTAACCAGAGTTGAAAAAGTTGACTTTGGCCTAGATTGACCTAGATTCATGTAGAACGCATTGTAGTGCATCTTATTACCATTCTGGACTTGTGACTTGTGCTGTTCTAATAGGAGCCAGACACCACTCCTCGGACAGTATATATATTCTCCAGATTCTCAGGTTACAGGCGAGTACATTCTCTGAACTTTTCATACTTACCTGGATTATATTCTTGCTCTAGATTACTCTACATGATGCTGACACGTATCTTCACGAATTAGTACTATATGGATCCCTTTCTGAGATGTTATCCCTCTACGGGTGCATCGGGTATTTCATGTTCATGTACTTTATCATGTGCATCAGGTCCTCCTTGTACTCGTATTAGTTCATGTTTTTACATGTTCTCATGTGCTTTCACGTGCCTCATGTACTACTCATTACATGAGTTTACGTATCTTAGTTGTATTCATGTGCTTATAACATAACTTGAATGGATCCTTGTGTACTGGTTGGGGCGGGGTGAGTAGAATTGGTTATGTGAATACTATCCCCAGTAGCTGTATAAATGTGCCTCCTTATTTGTATTCATGTGCCCCTAAGCCGTTTACATAACCATATTGTACTCTAAATCACGTAGCCACTTACAGTCTCTACTATCATGTATTTACTTTCAGTTACAAAATATCTCCTGTTTACTCGTACTTCCATTTCAGCACTTACTGTATTTTACTCTATTGCATGATTTATACTCCTAACCTGCTATGAACTGTTTTGAGAGATATGTGCTCGCTTCCGTCCTGACTGGACCTGTTAAAAATTTTACAGTGAATGATGAGGCTCTGGTGTCTATCCCTCTTTGTGCAGCATTAGACATCACTAGTGACTTGGACCTGCTAGCAGTTGATGTTACTTCCATTAGTTTAGGGTTGTCTTACTATTTTGGGGATTACTGTATTAGACTTTGAGATATTCTGAGATGTATTATTTTAGACACTTAGAATTCTAGATTTATATCTCCGTGATGTTATATTCCTGGGTGTTATCTATCTTTATCTTTCTATCTCATTCTTGTTCTACCTTAGCTGTGATTGAGTTATATTTATGTTATGTTACCCCCATTCGGGGAGTATAACTGTCATCACCTTAAATTGTTAGATGTCGTGACCTAGGACAACATTCTACCGCCGACACTACGGCGTAGGCTGGGCGTTGTTACGTCCTCGTACCCTCACAGTGGGTGCGGGTCGTGACACCAAGGTCGATCTGCTCGACTTCGTCTTCGGTGGAGGGTTCGCATAATTCAAAGCGAGACTCCCATTGTTGTCCTAGGCGTTGAGCCCAGGGTTCTTCTTCGAAGAGTTCCGGCGCTTGGTCTTCGTCTTCTTCTTCTTGAGGTTGTGCAGATGTCATGTTCGCTGACAGCACTCTCTTGAAGACAGATCCGATACTGGTATCGGAATCCCACGTTGATGCCTCAGACGAGTGAGAATGTTCTACTTCTTCTGCGTCTGAACTCTCTGGAGTTGACGGTGGCGTGACATAGCCTACCCCCCGTCGAGTTTTGTTGTAGTAGTCCTGCGGCTTTCCTTTAGGTGTCGGAAGCCGGAGGGGGAGACGTCGACCCTTGCCGTAGTTTAAGCCTTTGTCGCTTTTTAAGTCGTAACCCATCTTTTGGATGAGGTACTTTGCCTTGTTCGTGTACCGATAGAGTTGCATTCTGCCGACATCTGGTTCTGGCTCGAGTGGCAGGAGGTCTTGATGACGCTCAACCCTGCCAAGGATGATGGATTCTTCGTCTTGACTCCGTGGTGGGACTATGTAACAGACCCCTTGGGACGGGACTACTCGATTTACATGATGGACGGTCGTTATTTGTGTTTGCAATGACCGTAGAGCGTTATCTAATGTATACATGGCATTCCAATGTGGAAGACTAGAATAATTAAAAGACACTCTGTTATTGATGAAATATGAGATTTTATCCCGCGGGATTACATTGTCTAGAGAAGGGGCATCTACATCAGCCGAGATATATTTCCCCAACTCTTCATCTGTAAGCACTGGAGTGAGATTGGAAGAGTCTACCATAGCGTTGGCTTTGGAGTCCGAGAGGACTACGTGGGCCTTTTCTGGCGGCTGGGATGGCGGCGGCTTGTCCTTAAGACGCACCTTCAGAGGTGCCTCAACTGTAGCTCTAGTGACTGGCGCCTTCCCCTGTAGTTTTTCCACAAGGGGAGCCGAAGTTTAAGGCGGCTTTCCCTTGAGGCGTATCTTCAAGGGAGCTTCAGGAGCAGCTGGTGCTTTCCCGGGTAGCTTAATGCTCATGGGAGGCAACTTCTGAGGCGGTTTGCCTTTGAGTCGGATCTTCAAAGGAGTGTCGGGGGTGACCTCAGGCTCCATGTCCGGCCCTGCTGTCGTTTCTGCTTCGTCGTCAGCATCATTGGCTTCCTCCTCGTCAGGTGACTTGTATAAGTCGGCATCGGTGAAGTAGGCTTCAATCCCTTTGAAAGGGTCGATGTCCGCGAACTCCGTACGGATGACGTTGTTGGTGGACACGTACTTCATACATTGGTGGAGCGTGGATGGCACCACCATGTACTCGTCCAGCCATGGATGACCCAACAGAATATTGTAGTTGACTTCGGCGTCCACGACATAACAAGTGACCTCGGTTCTGAGGTTACCGATGTGGCACTTTAGTCGTATTTTGCCTAGTAGTTCGCTTTTGCTGGCGTTGAAACCACTGATTATTGTGTTGGAGGGCGCCAGTCGGTACATTGGGATCCCCAGTGTTGAGAGCAGCGTCTTCTGGATGATGCTGAGGGAAGACCCCGGATCGATCTGAATCCGCTTCACCTTGACTGAACCGATGTACCCTGTATAATACAGCGGCCTATTGTGTCGATTGTGCTTGAGCAGCATGTCCTGTTAGGTGAAGGTTATATTGGGGATAACCTCCTCCGTACAGTGACAATGCGTGCACACAGTCGGGAGATCTTCAGGCTGCTTGACCTGACTGAGAAAGGATTCAGCATCCTTTAGAGCTTCGCAGAGAGCTTCATGGGAGTCTTTGGCAAGACGAAGGAGCTCGAACAGAGATAGGCGGGCAGGAGTACTGGCTAGTTGTGCCAGTATGTCGAAGTTGTGGGGTTTGGCTAGCCCCGAAGCATTCTCCTTTCGTAGAGGCCTGTCGAAGCGGGTCTCTATCTGCTTCTGCTTATTGGCTGCTGGGGGCTTAGACGGGCCCTCGTCCTGGACAGCAGGGACAGTACCAGGAGGCACCACATCGACGGCAGCTTCGTCGGATTGGACGTTCTGTTGTGAACACGTCTGCACAGAAAGTGCCTCTTTCACTGAAGAAGAGACCATGCAGCAAGACTTGATCTTCCTGCCTTTGGATTTGGAGGTAGGGCGTACCTCCGGTTGAGTCACCTCGGAGACGAGATCGGGGTGAACCCATAGGATCTCTCCCCGAGATGTGGTGAGTGGGATGAGTCCACTCACGTTGTCACGGGTAGGTGGAAGGTTAACTACCTCCATTGTCGCCTTAGGGATGAGGACGACGCCATCTTGTGTTGTAGTCGACGGCAGGGTGCCAAACTGGAGTGACACCACGTTGGCTGACACCGTCTTCTCTTCGTAGTCGACGGAGATTACATCCGCATTGATCATGCGCTGGATGTAATTCTTGAGGACATAGCAGTCCTTGGTTGGGTGTCCGACAAACCGATGGTAGTGACAGTACCTCGGGTTGTCCACTTTTCCAACCTCATCGGGACGCATAGGGTCCAAAAGCTTGATCTTGTCACCCTGCTTCAGTATCTCAAAGAGTTGCAGGGTGTCTTCATCGTTGAATGAATACACCTCCTTTGGCCTTGGTGCAAGTAGAGGTTTCTGAGCAGGTGCTGACACACCTTTTGAGGCATTGACAGTCAATGCCTGTTTTCCCTTTATCTCTCGTCCGGGGTTGTTGGCTGCAGGCCGTTTTCCCTTGTCTTCAAAGGCGGGGAAACTGACTCCCAGAAGACGAGCATTGGCCGCCTTCTTCTCTGCGGCTTCTGCTTCAATGATCAAGGAGCTCCAGTCAGGAGAAGGAGTAGAGTTGAGCCAGAGCTTGACTGCAGGCAGCATATTCATGCTGCATGAGGAGAGGAGTACATGTTCTGGCATGCCCGGGGTAGTCTGAAGCAGGCCTGTCGGAAGCGTTCGATGAACACTCGAACTGTTTCCTTCTCTTTCTGGCGTATCTCTATAAGGGACGCTATTGTCATGTCCTTCCCGCCGTCGTAGAAACGGTCGAGAAAGAGGCGCATCAGGTCATCGAAGGAAGATATTGAATTGTCGGGGAGGCTGCAGTACCAGTCGTACGCTACTCCTTTCAGTGCCCCAACAAATATGCTGGTGAGTAGCGCGTCCTCTTTCGGAAGATGTTCCATCTGAGACTGAAAGTACGTCAGATAGCGACGCGAAGAGTCCTTCCCATCGTATGGCGTCAGTATTTGTGGTTTATACTTTAGAGGATAAACCACCTTGTTCCACTCGAGGGAATAAGGCTAGGGGATGCCCATCTTTTGGCGCTCTTCTTGTCTTGTCTTGGACTCAAAGCGCTCGTGCAAGTCCCTGATCATCTCGACCACGTCTTCTGTGGAGCTGGGAGTCGGGGAAGGTGGTACCACCGGGAGTTGAGCATTTGAGGGCTCCGACGTCCGAGGTGCTTCGCGGCGATCTATGTCCGAGGATATCCGTTGAAGGGGTACACTCGATTCTCCATTGGCCCCTGGGTCGGGACCGGTAGAAGGTGTCTTCGCCAAAGCAGACCGTATCTCAAACACTGCTTGAGTCAGTGTTTGTATGGAGGCAGAAAGGGTTTTGAGTCCTCCCTCCAGGGTATCTATGTGCTGGACGAGGTCTGTTGGTGGCGTATCAGACTCGACATCAGCCCCAGTCACGTTTACTGTCATGACGCGGCCGAGAGTGGATGGATGGGTTGAGGCCTCACTCTCGGCCTCGCTCTCTTGTAGGGGAGTTGCCTCTCCTGGAGCTTCGTCTTGGCTACCCCCGGCTATGTTCGGAAGATCATTCACCATGGGCGCATCTGCAAGGGCCTGATTACCCTCAGCTCCATCTTGAGGGGCCTCTTCGTCTCCGGAACTCGGGTCCGCAGATGCTAGACTACCCCCAGCTATGTTCTGGGGGATATCCCCGTCTTCATGGGCTTCTGGAAGGCTGACTTCGCCCCGAGGATCTGCCCCAGGTGTGCTTTGGACACACTCGTCTTCGAAAGGAGGCCCGACCAGGGTCTGACTACCCCTAGCTTCCTCCAAGAACTTTTTTCTCCCTCGAGTGCCTTCGAACACTCCGGAGGACGAGACAGTTGTCTTGGTTTTCCTCGGCTGGCTTTTGGACAAGGAAGAGGAACTGTCAGTCGCCTTTCGGACTGACGAGGAGTTGGAGATCACGTTGCATGAAGCAAGCATTGGTTCTTCTTCTATTGACACCTTCTTCCCGAGGCGATGTCGGAAGGGTGTCGAGGATTGCAGCCGCTGGAACACCGACTGCCTTGGTAGGACTGCCACTTTGTAATAGCAGTTGATGGTGACCACAGCACAAGTATGCCCCGTGAGAGGCGCATCGTGCTTGTCAGTTGACTCTCCTAATCGGCGCTTGTGAGTGATCACGTTACACAGATCATTGGAGGAGAGTACCACCTTCGTACCCCTTCAGGCACATGGCAAGGCCAAGCACCGGGGTGGTCAAGTGAGTGCTGCGCCCCCTGATCTAAAACCAAACAGGCATCCCGATCAGTAGTGGAGAAACCACAGCATTTGGAGTGACTTGAACGGACCTCAAACGCACAACCAGAGGAGGCGCAGGAGTTCAAGACCACTGGATTTGCCTTACTCGACTTGGTTGTGCACGCAGTAGATGCGCCCAAGTGAGACCAGGACTTTGAAGGTCGGCTCGTTTTCGGCGCCGCAGTACTCGAGTCGACCTTATACAACTTACCATCAGTAACGTGCATGATTGTGAGCGCATGCTTCTGGCTTGTTGCTGGCATAGCACGTTTGGGGCGTATGACCCGTGCTGCCTTGGATTTCTTCGTACCAGACCGCTGGGGCGCGTAGTACTCAGAATTCAAGTTCTCCTTGCCACTACAGTGAGTGAGTCTGTCAAAGACAGAGACCTTCTGTGGCGCATCAGAGGTGATGCACGGGGCATTGGCTGCGCCCCTGCTCCGTCGACGCATCTTCCTCGCCTGAGAGGAAGATGGCTGGGGAACGTGGTTAGCCGTACGTTTCCCTGAGAGATGCGCCGCATCAGCGGGCGCATCTTGGTTGCTGAGGACGCCAGCAGGAAGGAAAGGCTGGATTGGCGCATCCCCTTCGGTGGTGGTGCCCGAGGCGTCGACCTTGCGCACCCAGACTCGGCGGGTCTTCTTCGGCTTCGGCAGCCGCTTCGAAGGACTCGCACTTCCTTCAGAGATAAGCTCCTCATACGCCTGTTGATTGAGGAGTACGACCAGCGTCTTATGGGAGGAGCCCACCTTCACGTCGTCGGATTGTGACACAGCTTTCTCGGTGGAGGAGAAAGAGTTCCCCAGCAGAGTCGCCAGCTTGTTTGCCATTAAAATTCTTTGATTGCAAATTTTAATACAAACAGAACAGTGTTACAATATAGGACTTAGATGTAGTCCTAGGAGTACACTTTTATTTACCTGGGTTCCTTGTGCCGATGGAGTGAGTGGTAATGCGTTGACTCCGTTGACGATCTGATGACGGTTATCGGTTCTCTGAAGGTCTGGATTGCTCTGGGTGCCGGAGCTTGCTGAGAGGAGGAAGACGTTGAGTGTCTGTATCTGCCTCTCTGGTGGTGTGAAGTCTCTGTGTGTTCGTTATGTAGGTGGGTATGTGTGTGTACGGAAGAAAAAAAATGATCCCTCTATTTATAGCTTTGCAGGCTGGCTGCTCATGCGCGCATGTAGGATGCGCCTGGTAATGGGGACGCCACGTGTTGATTGCTGATGGAGGCGCATGGACGATGCACCCTGATCGAGGGGTTGACTTCTTCAGGTTGCTGTTGTGAGCCGACATGTAGCAGAGAAGAAGATCTTTCCGTTGCTGAGATCTTGGGTGAGTTGAGTCAAAGGACACGTGTCATCGGCCCATGGCTCGGAGATCTCGGATTTGGTGGGAAATGATCTGGTATGATGCGCCTGAGATTGGGCGCATGAGGAGACTTTGGCTCGTAACCTTTAGGAGTCACGAACCATTCTAGGCGCATGGCTTTTGAGGCGCATGCAGAGCTTCAGTAGTGACTTTACTCCTGTCTTTCAGGATCAGGGAGAAGTCTGGGGCGTATGGCTTTTGAGGCGCATGCAGAGTTTTAACAGTGACTTTCCTTCTGTCTTTAGGGATCAGTAAAAAGTCTGAGGCGCACAGCTTTTGGGGCGTATGCAGATTTGGGCGCATGGCTGTGGAGGCACATGCGAGTGGTTGAGTGGCCACATGGCAGTAGCCGTCGGAGGAAAGTAATGATGACGCTGACGTTAGCAATGCTTCGTCTTCTGAAAAAGCTGCCGACTGTTAAGACTTCGGGAGGCGTGCTGCCAACTCTGTCAGTTCAGCATTTAATGTTTGTGATATTCGATGGACAGCTGAGTGGGCGTGTCGGTTGGCGTTCCACTAGGCGTATGGGGACGCATGGGGGGCGCATCCCTGTGAGGCGCTTGGTGATGCTCCTGATGTTGAAGGGCGCGTCTGTGTGATGCACGGTCTGGCCGGCGCATCCGCTTCGTGACACGTCTTTAATGGTGCGACTGCTACGTTCTTCGAGTGCTTTAAGTAGCCGTTTTGACTTAGCTGAATTCGAAGCGTCCGGTTCATCCATTTAATGTAAATTCATTGTACGAAATTCGTAGAGCCATCCACTTGGCGCATAGGTTTGATTTGCCCGGCCTATAAATAGTGGCATGGAGAGAGAGTTTGCTTCTCGTTCTCTCACATCTTTTCGACATGAACTTGTGTAATCGAATGCATTCTGTTGACGAGATGCTCCCGAGGGTGAAGATGCGACACAATGTCTTTGTTGATGCACTTGAAGGTGACTGTTACATCCAAAAGTCGGAGTCGAGGGCTTCCGAGGTAGGCGGAAGGTGCCTGTTGCATCCAAAGAGATGCTCGGGCCTCGTCTTCGTTGTGCAGGAAGAGCCGCAGATCGGAATTGCGGTGCTGCGGCTTTTGTGGCTCTTTCTTCCTTCAAAATGGGTGTAGCCTATTCTGGTTGTGTTGAAAGCTGCTCCTTTAGTCGCGGTTTCGATCACGGTCTTCCTTGGCCTTTGGAGGCTCTTTCGAAGCCTCCCCTGGCCACAGGTTGGCTTGTGGTTCTTTTCCTTTCCTTGGCTAGAGGGTTGATTGCCACCCTCGTTCTGCTCAATAAATGCTTCATTAGTCGAAGCGTTTTGACGGCGGTGAGCCTGGCTGGAAGAGCGGCACATAACTGGGCTACTGAAGGGATGTACATAACTGAGCTGCCAAAGGGATGCACATAACTAAGGATGCACATAACTGAGCTGCTGAAAAGGATACGCCTTGCTGAGGGCGCATGGTGGAATGCGCCTGGTTGCGGGCGCATGTTGATTGCTACGCCTACTTGAGGGTGCATGTTGGCTGCTGACTGTAGACTTAGGATCTTTTCTTTGTAGAAATTCTCCTTTGTACAGTCTTTCTTAGACATGTAATAGACTTTTATATGTTAAATAAAAGTCCTCTTTCAATGTCTATATTTGTTGCTTTTTGCTGTGAAGTATGTTGTCCAGGCTCTGGCGCATGTAGTCTGGCGCATAGATTTTCTGGTTCTGAAATTCCATGCTTCTACAGTTATCTCCAAAATATTTTTCTTGTTACAAAAATAATCCTACCTTGAACCTTGTAAAAGTTACTTCCATTTAGGCCTCGTTTGGTATATGAAATCATCGGATTGGGAAACGAAAGTGATTACTTTCGCGTGCCAAAGAAATTGAGGAGGAAATAAAAGTGATTTTATTAGGGAAGAAAATAATTTCATCCATCCAAGTAAGGAATCACTTTCCCACATTAAAGTATTCACTTTCATTTCCAAATTATTTGGCATTTCTAAACACCGGAAAGGAAAATCAATTGGAATTATAATTTTCCAACGGAAAAGAAATGCAAGGAATTGATTTCCTTTTCCTTCCATTCCGCGAACCAAACGAGGCCTTAATGAAAATAAATCTTGCATTTAATTAGTATCATTTAAATGAAGATCCATAAATATTATTTGATGTACGCCCAATTGCTAATCATATTTCTAATTCCTCCCCAATTTTATTTTAATTAGTGTAATCCCCCCAATCCTATGGTAAAGTGCAAACAAACCCTCTTTAGATTTTTATTTTTGCATTTTAAGACCTTTTGTGTAATAAAGAAATTCTATATTTTAATTTTTGTTCAGTTTGCACCCCTGCCGTTAAAAGCCGTTAAAATACGTCTAAAAATAAGATTTTATCCCTCCCCCCTCTCTCTCCGGTGGTGGGGGCTTGTCAAGCGGGGCCGACCGGAGGAGAGGGGAGGGTGGCCGGCCAGCAGAGGGATGAGGGGGCGAATCGAGCTAGGGGTGAGCATTCGGTTAATTCGGTTCAAACCGAACCGAAAGCCGAATTGAACCAAAAATTGAATAAGGAAAACTGAAACCTAACAGAATTGACCCATAACCGAATCAAACCAAACCGAATTAAATCGGTTTGATTTTCGATTTATTCATTTTTTGGTTTATTTGCACATTTTTGTTAATATATATAGTACTTAAATATACCTAAATTTATTTAGTATATATCTGTAGTATATACATATATATATATATTTATTTAGTATATATCTCCATATATATATATATATATATATATATATATATATATATATATATATATATATATATATTCGGTTTTCGGTTTTGGACCGAAACCGAAACCGAATAAAAAAATTTAGCATTTTCAAAATCAAAATTTTTTTTAAATCGAACCGAATATGATCTTATTCGATTCGGTTCGATTTTCGGTCGAAAACCGAACAATGCTCACCCCTAGGTCGAGCATGGCCGGCTAGCGGAGGGGGGAGGGGGGGGGGGTCGAGGGGGACCGAATAAGAAAAAATCAAACCGAACCGAGATTCGATTCGGTTTAAAAAAGATTCGGTTCGATTTCGGTTTTGAAAATACTAAATTTTCTTATTCGGTTTCGGTTTCGGATATTGGTTTCAGTCCAAAACCTAAAACCGAATAAAAAATTTTAGTTTATATATATATATATATATATATATATATATATATATATATATATATATATATATATATACACACACACTACAGATATATACTAAATAAATTTAGGTATATTTAAGTACTATATATATTAACAAAAAGTGCAAATAAACAAAAAAATTGAATAAACTGAAAATCGAACCGATTTAATTCGGTTCAGTTTGATTCAGTTATAGGCCAATTCGATTCGGTTTCGGTTTTGCTTTTTCGATTTTCGAATTCAGTTTTCGGTTCGATTTGAACCGAATTAACCGAATGCTCACCCCTAGCTCGACCTGCCCCCTCCTCCCTCCGCTGGTCGGCTACCCTTCCCTCTTCTCTGGTCGGCCCCGCTTGACAAGCCCTCGCCACCGGAGAGAAAGGGGGAGAGCGTGGGGGAAGAGGTAAAATCGTATTTTTAGACGTATTTTAACGGCTGTTAACGACAGGGGTACAAACTGAACAAAAATAAAAATGTGAATTTTTTTGTCACGCCCCAGAATCAGAATACTGGAGAGCGGAGGCGTACATAGCCAGCTACGTATAATGAAATTGAATCTACCTCACTATACGGTCACGGCTGTCTAGATATATGAGGGTTTAACTACAAGCCAACAGTCTCTTATGGTCATGAACAAGCCTAGTGTCTCACTCACAAGCAAGTAAGTAAGGTTACAAGATGTAAGATCATCAAATATACAAAAGTAAGGCATCCCAAATATTACATATTCAGCTGATCATGAAGCTAGTCGTTACAAAGTGTCAAGACTAGCAAGAGTTTCAGTCATACATGATCAACCCTAGGATTTGCCAATCATGTTACAGCCCGTAGGCAGACAGTAAGTAAAAATATACACGAGCTAACACTTGTTCGGCGGCTAAACGCCTCAAAAAACTAATTTTACAATAGAGTGGGAGAGCCAAAATAAACCCACTCGTTGTCAGGATTCCTTCTAGTGGTCACCATCTGGCTGAAAAGTCGGTAGATCCTCTGGAACTGCTCCGAATCTGGCCACACAAAATCAGCTGGGTCAGATCCCAGAAAGAGCAAGTGCCACAAGGAGGCTTCACTTAGGAACTAAAATCAGCAAATTAACACAAGAATATAATTACATAATAAAAGACAGTAATTAAGGAAAAGCATGACAGGTGATATACGATGAGATAACCATGGGACTATTCAGATCACCAGGTTACAACTCGTAAACCAAACAAGGACCCGGGTTGTAACCCTTCATCTGAACGAAACTTGATTTTCCACCATTTATCGGCAAGAAAAAAATAAGAAATCAGGACATGTAACAATCTTGTACAGGATCAAGACAAGACAAGACTGATTGAACTCCATCCAACATTTCACGGCCAAGCAAGGAGTACGGCTTAATACTTTAACTAACTAGGGTTATCACAAGCATAGTTACTAGCAATATGCAATGAGATGTTACTCCAGCCACAAGCCCTACAGCTAATCCAGGTTATCCAGGCGACTTGGATTTATTAAGCAGTTATCAAGAATTGTTAGGTGGCTTGGTGTGCAACATATGACAGTGTGCATAGAACTTGTTTCATGAAGTGCCCCACATGACAGTGGGCTGGAAATGTGCCCTACTCGACGGCAGGCTACATGTCCAATAATGGTGGCCGGGATAACGGAATCGCCTGTAACTGGGGAAATCTCTCATGACTACTGTATTATTCTAGTTATTAGCCTTCGCCATTTACAGTAGGTACCCCTGTAAAACCCCTAAATTTTTACTATTTTTTTTGTACTTGATTTAAAATTTTTTGTATTATACGTCGCGTAGTCGTATTGTACGTCGTGCACGAAATTTTATTTTTCGAATTTGCTCGACGAGTGCGATTATGTGCGAGCGTACATATTTTAGAAAAACATTTTTGTTCTATTTTTTTTATAGTTTCAAATAATAGATATAATAATTAGTTTTGCTATCATTCTAAGTTTGTTATTTTTACTTCATTTCTAAAAGTTATTAATAATAAATAATATTTTTTTTTGTATACTAGAAAAGCATAATTATGTAAAAAATATTCTTAGTGCATACATATAAGTCATAAATATTTTATTGGTTTATTTTAAATAATAATGTAATTTTCAAAATTATTATTATTAGTATTTTTGGAAAATATATTTCAAAATTATTGTGGCGATTTAAACATTGATTTAAAATTTTGGATTTATTTAAATAATATTTGAAATTTTATTTATCCCATTGATTTTAAACTAAAAATTTAAATTTGATTTAAATTGGATTTGTAATTGATTTCGAATTGGATTGATTTAAATTAATAGGTGATTTATCTAAATGGGAAATTTAAGTCCTAATCCTTATCCTAATGGGAATTCCCACATCCTATAAATATGCAGGTACTCCCCCATAATTCTCTCCACAACCAATTTTTCCACAAAATCCGTGCATCGTGTCGGTGTCGCAATTTTCCATCCACTACTTTTTCTTTTGCATGTACACTTGGCCCTGTCCGATAACCCCGAGCCTCGGCCCTAATCCTAACCCTAGCAAGCTGGCCGTCCCGCTATTGCTGCCACCGTCAACACCACCACTGTTGCCATCGCCATCATCCCCTTCGCCTCCTTCAACCCGATCACCACCAACCTCGCTCTTCGCCTGCCATCACCTCCATCTACCCGACTAGACCCCAACAGCCCCTCTCGACACCACAAACACAACCATCTGGCCACCCAACGCCAACATCACCGTCGAACCCAATCACCATCCCCAAAGTCCACAACAAGTAAAAGAGAAAGGGAGGGGACAGAACCGCACCTCCGGCGAGCCACTTCGCCGTAGACCCACGTGGCCGCGTCCTTGAGCTGCTCCCAGATCCGACGAACAGCAGTTCGGCCGCTGTGTCACCACCGTGCCGCCTCTCGTGCGGTTGAAGCGACCGCAGTACCGCCTCCTTCCGGTGACGTCCCCACCGCCGACGACGAGAAGGACCTCTGCCTACGATCCCCGAGCGCCGTCCCTCCAGTGAGATCCTCCAAACTCCGACCGCCTCCATCCTTCCCTACTCCGCCGGCCTCCGCCCGGAGCGTGCCTCCCCCAACGGTGCTGTTCTCCGCCGCACCAGGAGCAGCTCCGTCCAGCCGCGTCGAGCTTCCCTCCGCCGCCTCGGCGAAACCATCAGCCGCTCTGTTCTTCACGAACCGCCGTCGTCCAAACCCGAACCGCCTCCGACCGTCGTCGCCACCTAGATCCCCGCGCCCCCATCCTCTTCCTCCTCCGGCGACGCTGACGGTCGCCGCGACCCGAGCGTCCGCCGCCGCCCAAGGCCTCGTCCTCCGCCCGCGCGCTCCAGCCGCCCCACTTCAGCGCCGCCTCGGTCCAGATCGGGACTCTCCAGGCACCGGCGACCGCCGCGCCACGTCAATGTCGACCCCCTACCTCGGTGAGAAACCCCCTATTCTCCACCTCTCTCCTTTTTCCCTTTCTTATTTCCAACAGCACATGAGGAAGAGAACCAGTATGGTTTGTTTAAGTGGGTTATTATTATTATTATTATCATTATTAAGTAGTATTATTGTTCTGTTATTATTATTATTATTATTATTATTATTATTATTATCATTATTATTATTATTATTTATTATTATTATTATTATTATTATTATTATTATTATTTTGCCAACTGATATTGCCATTATTATGATTCTTATTATTATTAACATTTTTAGTGATATTATTAAAACTTATTATTGGAGGGATATATACAATATCTATATTTTGACAATTTGAGACTTTTAAACTGATTTTTATGATTTTTCCAAAATACTATACGTATATTATTTTGACCCAATATTAGTAATGATCTTTTATTTCTCGTTATAGTAGAGGTAGATATTTTCTTAAACGGGTTTCAAATATTCATTAAAGTTTTAAATAATTTCTAAATAAGTTCATAAATATTTTGCTAAGTATTTATATATTTAAAAAATAAAAAATAATAAATAAATTTTGTTTCCTAAAGTAATATTCTAAATAGCTATAAATATTTTATAAATAAACTATATTCTTGACCTTGTGACTAAGCCCTTAATCAAATTCTTTCATCCTTTTATTCATGACTAATTAATTATTTCATTTTCCTGAGAACCCGAACTTCTCCACATTTGCCTTAGCCAAATGGACTGTCTGAACGCAACGGGATTATCGGTTTCACCAGCAAGGACCTCAGGCAAGACACCTTGCCTTCACTGTTTAATTTCTTGCTCAATATCATGTATGTTTTAATTGTTGTCATTTCAAAACCAAATGTAGTTGCAAATTATTATATTTAGTTTTCTTTATGCATTTGGCCTAGAGTTAAGGGACCACCTTTATTTGTGCTGTATTCATTGGCCGACACCTGTGTACCACGATGTCACGTGTCTTATATAGATTCGGACTTGCGTACCGACCGTACATCGGTGCGTACAGGACGAGCGTTAGGGTATAACTGCTAATATAAATTGCCTAGAAGACTTAGCGGTTATTAGGAATATCGTGGCGTGGATTCAGCACGAGTAGTGCATGGAGAGGGTGAAGACAGTTATTAGGCGCAGGGGCTTTCACACTTTTACCTTCGTCTAGCTGCCATTTGTGACCCAGTCGAGAGCTAGTGGCCGTGCATTTATTTATTTTTCTCTAGATGCCACTAGTGCCTCGGTTGAAACACAAATGTGCCGTGCATTTACCTTCGTCTAGCTGCCGTTAGTGACTCACCCAAGAGCTAGTGGCCGTACATTTATTTTTCTCTAGATGCCCCTTAGCTCTCGCTCGAGTACTAATGGGCCGTACATTTACTTTTCTCTAGACGCCACTAGTGCCTTGGTTGAAACGCTAACGTACCGTGTTTCTAGTCTCGGGAGCCCTTGTGTGGAACGTTGTCTTCAAAATGCATTTACACATAGAATGGTTAAGGACCTTTATCTGTTTAGACATATACTTTCCCTGTCCTAGACATGATGCAAACATTTTCGGTTTACTTGTACAAACACAATCATCCACGGTGTCCAGGCCATTCAATCTTGTCATGACATGCTAGCCGTCGCAACAGCCTTCAAGATATATATATATATCATGTCATGTTCACTGTCAGGAGTGCGCCACGTCGGGCCACCATCATGTCATGTCATTTGTCAAAAGTACACCACAACTGGTCACCATCGTATCAGGGAACAATTAATATGGCACAAGCATACATGTGGTAATTAAATATTAGCAAGAGCAAGGACCGTGGAGGACTCATGCGGCTCAGGAAAATTGACGCATGAAATTGCCATACGGCCAGGCAAAATAAATATTGCCACTATGCCATATGCGACCACACAAATAATTGCCATACAGCAAGCAGCAAACAAGGGCCATGCAAATTAATATTAATGGCCATATGCGGCCAGAAATATCTAAGGCCACAAATTAATGCATGCGGCCACAAAGTACTGCATGCGGCTACAAATTAATGGCCATGCAAATGCATGCGGCTACCAATTAATTAAAGGCCATGCAGCCACACTAATTCCATGCGGCCAACAAGTTGTAAGCCATGCGGCCATGATTAACAAATGGCCATGCGGCTCATTTGACAAATGGCCATACGGCTCATTTAACAAATGACCATGCGGCCTCAACTGAATGGAGGGAGGGAAGCATATGCGGCTCATTTAATATATAAGCAATGCAAGCTGATATAAGCATTAAATATATATATTATTGAAATGGCCATATGCATGCAAGCTGACCTAAGCATGCAAGCACAAATACAAATGCATGCATAGGCCATGCGGCCAAGCTAAAAGGGCATGCTAGCAATGCATGCAAATAAATACTTAGGCAAGCAAAAATGCATGCGACCACCAATATTTCTAAGGCCATGCAATTAAATGCTAAATGCATGAAAGCACACATTAGCAAGGCCATGCGGCCAGCTGCAATGTATGCGGCCAAGCACACATTTGTGCATGCGGCCAAGCTAAATGGGCATATGCGGCTCAGCATTAACTATATACGGCCAAGATGGATTGGCGTATGCGGCCAAAAATTAGATTGGCCTATGTGGCCAAAATCAATAATTAATAGCCTATGCGGCCAGCAAACAAATGGCCTATGCGGCCATGATTTATTAATGCATTAACAATTGGCCTCTACGGCCAGCCATTATCTAATGGCTATATGCGGCTCAGGCAAGTTGCATGCAAATGCATGCAAGCAACTAAAATAAAAGGGCCATCCAATTAATTAATGCTCATACGGCTCAGAGCTAAAATGCTCATACGGCTCAGCAACTCAATATTGCATGCGGCCAAGATTGCAATTAATGGCTCCCACAGAGAACATGTCCATGGAAAATATCATGGCCTCCATGCTCCTCCAAACAACAATAGGAACCCAAACCCAGACTCCCGTAGGTCAAATTTGGACAAAATGGAATTCTCTACATCATGGAACCATCAAATAGCAAAAATATGCAGTTTTGATAGATCAAAACTCCTGAAAATTAAAAATACCACAAAGCTAGATTTACAAGAATTTAACCATGGAAATAAAAAATACTAAGTACTAAAGTGGGTTAGAAACACATAAGGAAGATAATAGAACAATAAAAATGGACTTCCTCAATGAAGCAAGATGCACTTGCCTAAACCTCTCTCTCTCTGGTTGGTGGAAAAGTAATGGTAGGGAAGAAGAAGAGTTAATGAGGAGAGAGAAATATTTGGTAGATATAAATGAAGGTGGTGGTAGGTGGGGTAGGTTCACAACAAAACTGAACCAAGCCCAAACAATCCGAATCGAGATAAACCAATCAATGAAATGCCAAAATAAATCAAACTGGGAGACATGCAATACGAGTCAAAATACGTACACGTATTCCAAGATACGTAATACGAACCACAGGCATTACAACTCTACCCACCTTAAAAGAATTTCGTCCTCAGAATTTAATCAAGAGGTTAGAGATGCAAGGACAAGCTATACTAATCACAGGCAAGTTCTAACTAAGCAATCAATCAAGCAATCACTCATGCAAGCAAGGAAGTCGAAGGAAAAAGGAGGAAGGAAGACATCCTACTAGAAATCTCTATGCCGATTCTGAATCTGAGCTTGGACCTGGGCATACTGCGGGGGTCTCTGCTGCTGGAATACTTGGGTCTGAGGCGGCAATGGCCTCGGAGGCTGGTACTGCTGCTGTACTGGTGCTGGTGCTGGTCATCTTACCGAGGGACTAGTCTGGGCCGATAATGAACTGGCCCTATTAGGATAGGACCCTATCTTGTGGTCTGGTGCTCCACAAGCCAAGCACAATTACTGTGCTCTGTGACACTCCGAAACAACGTATCCTGGCTTCCCACAATGAGTACAGCATATTACGAAAGACTGCTTCTTTTTCTGTTGCTGAGGGGACATCGGAGTCGAATGCTGAACTGACGTAACCGAATCCGCCCTTCGGAAAACAACAATAGTCAAAGCCCTAGCTGCCGGGGCTAGTGCTGAAGACTGGATCATCTGGCCGTGAGACCGCTTCCGACCACCGGTGCTGTCCACGATCCTCAGGGAGGTATACTCATGCCTCCTAGCTGCCCTCAATACCGCATCAAAAGTCTGATGCTCAAACTGCTCCACCGCCAGCAAAATCTCTAGGTGGAGTCCTGCTGAAACCGCTGGGCTCTATCGAACTCGGTCGTCACCAAGGTGGGAGCAAACCGACTAAGCCTGGAAAACTCGATCGCATACCCATCGACCGTCCTGTCCATCTGCTTCAAATTGGTGAACTTGGTCTGTAGATCGTACCGAGCTACAGCATAAAAGTACTTGGTCCGGAATCTCTTACGAAATATTGTCCAGGCAATAGTCGCCACTAGTCCAACGACCTGCGCCGCCCACCAACTGCGGGCTAGATCCAATAACTGCAGGCACACCACGACCACCTTCTCATCTTCTGGGATCTTTGCTGCCTCCAATATCACCTATGTGTCCTGAAGCCACGCATCAGCAGCGATAGCATCTTCGCTGCCATCGAAGAATGGAGGGTTCAGGCGCTTGAAACTGTTCGCTGTACTGTTCCCATGATGTCCACCTCTGCCCAGAGCATCTGCCACTGTCTGCTGCAAGGTATCTTCTCGACGATCCTGCGATGCAAGTAACTCCCTGATAAGTCCAACCAAGGCTCCATCATCCTGCCTTGCGGGCTGGACTGGCTGTATCGGGGGGTCTGGATCTCCGTAGGGCATGACCCGGAAGGCTGCTCCTGAGTGCTGGGCCTGATCTTCTTGTTGCTGCTGGTCCACGGGAGGTGCTCCATCTTGCTGATCGGTAGGTCCAGGAACAATATCGCTGAAGAAGACGACATAGGAAACAATAAGGAAGGACCAAGATAGATCAACGATACAAGCATGTGATCAGGTCGAGAATCTCCGGGATGAGAAGATACGTGCAGAAATCAAAGACGAGTGCTGATTGAGACATCTATTCGGTAAACCCTCATATATCTTAATTTACAAGACCTGCATGGGCCACCACTTAAACCATATAACGCCCCAGAACCAGAATACTGGATAGCAGGGGCGTACATAGCCAGCTACGTATAATGAAATAGAATCCACCTCACTATACGGTTGTCACTTCCCGTTCCCGAAATACGTATTTTTATACATGTACTGCTTCAATATATTTATTTAATATTTATCATGTATTGTTCTGTATTTAAATTCCTTTAATTTTATGTTAATTAAATTCCTATAATTTTATTTCCTGTATTTTACTTTCTGCTTTTAAACTCTGCTTTAGCTTTGCTTTGTGTTCGGCTTGGATTGGTTTAATTATGTTGGTTCATTATGAACCAAAACAAACCCCTACCTACCACCATCCCTTCATTTAAAGCCCCATCCCCCTTCCTCTCTCTTTATTACTTCACCATTACTCTCCTTCTTCCTCTTCAACTCTCCCCCACCTACCTAGTCGCCTAGGCAAGTGCCAACTTGCTTCTTGATTGATCTTTATTTTTGTTGTTCTATTGTCTTCCTCTCAAGATTCTTAGATACTTTAGTACTTAGCATTTTTAATTTTCATGGCTCATTTCATGTAGATCTAAGTTTAATGTATTTTCGGATTTATTGGATTTTGATCTAATAACTTTGTTATTTTTCAAGTTTGATGGTTCCATGTGGTAGATAATTTTGTTCTACCCCATTTTGACCTATGGAAGTCCAGATTTGGGCATGGAATGAAGGATTTGGAGAGCTTGGAAGTAATGGCTTGCCATGGTTCTTCTTCTCTCTCGGAAAGTGGAGAAGAAGAACAGTACTTGACCGTATGAGTTTTTATGAGACAAGTCTTCTTGAGCATTGTTATTTTCAGCCGCATGGGCTTGGTCGGCTGCTTGTCGTATAAAGATCAGCCTTGAGCCGCATGGAGTTATCTGGCCGCATGAGACTCTTTTTTATCTGCTGCATAAGGCTTTGCTACTTTCTAGCCGCATATGCATTCAGTCCCGCAGCCGTATGTGAATTGTCACATCTCAGCCGCATAGGCTCGCACCCATCTCAGCCTCATAGGCTTGCACCCATCTCAGCCGCATATGGATAATATGTATAGCTGCATGAGCTCATCTTAGCCGCATGACTGCATGTCATCTCAGCCGCATTGATTTGGTGAGATCCGAGCCGCATAAGCTCTGTCTTCCCGCCGCTGCATGCTAGTCTAGCCGCGTGGCTTTAACGGCCGCTAGCATAGGATTGTCTTCTTTGCCGCAGCTTAGCCGCATGGGACTTGTATCATCTTGAGCCGCTTGAGAGTTACTTTTGTCTCAGCCGCATGAGGCCTAACCTTTCTAGCCGCATGGCTGAGTTTGTAATTCTAGCCGCATGGATTTAGTTTCTTAAGTAGACTTGTACCATCTTGAGCCGCTTGAGAGTTACTTTTGTCTCAGCCACATGAGGCCTAACCTTTCTAGCCAGATGGCTGAGTTTGTTATTCTAGCCGCATGGATTTAGTTTCCTTAGCCGCATGTGCATGTTTTATTCAGCCGCATGAATCAATAATTTTCCGACCGCATGGACTCGAGCCCATATTGCCTTTTGGCCAATTTTGTCCTGATTTGACCCTAATTAACATTGATTGTTTTCTTGATATTTATTAACATTAATTGACATAGATTGATATTGATCATTATCTTGATTAATAATTGATCATGCGTTCCTAGTTGGAACTAAGAGGCTGGCTAGTCATCTTATTGAATTGAATGAATGAGACACGTTCATATGAACTATAAACTATTGTAATCGACTGGCTAATCCCGAATATTGGCATACAGGCACATGCAGGCTTTAGTTTATTTATTCATTTTTCGACAAAGCAGCATGTGTACTTTATGGTTAAGGCATGGTTATTTCGTGGATTTTGATTATTGCATTACGCTATGTAAGACCTACAACCTAACCGTACGGGTATCGTTGTAGAGTTAGGCATATCGTACTTTGTACGCAAGTACTCATTCCGAATGACCATGATCTATAGCATGAGATTTTACTCAACATAGAAACTATTAAGTTAAATAAAATAATGATTACATGGAGAGAATGGATTCTCGAGTTCTTACATGGCAGTCCTCCTTGGGACTAGTAGTGCCCGACAGGCCGGTTGGTCCCCACAGATACTGTAAATCTGCCACACAGGCAGGGAGCGGTATCTGCTTGTATTATTTATTGTATATTGTATATTGATGATGGGCGTCCCGCTGGGACTCGTCTAATTTATGATTGGCGCAATTGATTGACTGGGTAAACTAGCCTTGCTTGTACATAGTAAGAACTGAGGAATCCTTATTGCATATTCCAGGATAACTTGGAACTCACAGTAACAAGGCGTAGTAGTTGAATGGCCGTTTAAATTGATTTGTTTGTGTGCTGTATCTACTCTGTCAACTAACTACGATGATCAGAATGTCAAGGCATGACGGGCCAACTTATGTCCTTGTTTGGTTGGGAGGTTGATTCAGAGTGTCGTGATGTTATGAGAATCCCAGTAGCAAGCAGAGATCTATTTATCATATTATCTTATTACTGGTTTTATTCCTCATATCGTGCTTCCTTGCGGTACTTGCTATTATAGGTCTAACCTCTCTGGTTTTGCATGGCCAGATTTAGAGCCGGTCACCGAGGATCCAGCTTACTTCTACCTCCAAGATGGTCAATACTATAGGAATGATCGCAGGAGGACTCGAGTGGGTTCCTTACTTCCCCGCTCGTTTTGTGAATTACTTTATACTTTGCCGTTTGGCACCGACATGTTAGTCGGATCGTCTTGTACTTACTTTTACATAATTGTAACTAAGTCAGGCTACAGCTGATAATAATTGTGTATACTTGTTATCTGGCTGTGTTTAAGCCGGATATCAAAAACATTTGGACTGAGTGTTTGGGATGCCTTACTGCTTTATCTTACATGTTCTCTATTTCTGTTTCTTGTTTGAATGATTGAGACAATAGATGTGAAGTAACCATAGTAAGACTTTCATGTAGCATGCACCCCCTCGTCTTGTTAGACAGCATTGATCGTATTATACGGTATTCATCTACCCGTAATACGTAGCTGGCTGAGTCATTCTCCCGCTCTCCAGTATTCTGGTTCTGGGGCGTGACAAGGTTTTAGTGGTGGCCCATGCAGGTCTGATTTCAGACTTGTGGGGTGTTTTGATTTATAGGATGTCTCAATCACACATGTTCCTCCTTGATCTCATGATTCGTTGTTCTCAACCCTAGCTTGACATTCCGATATCCTTGACTTCATTGATCCTTCATGTCCGGTTGTTTGATTGTTCGCTTGTCCCTTTCCTTAGGGGCACCCCGTCCGCATCTGTCAGAATTGGACAGCAGCAATAAGGGCAACATGGACAACCTGACCAGGTTGGTCAGCAGCAAGGGCCAATACTACCCCAAGAGGTTATCCAAGAAGAGGTGATAGTGGAAGCAACAGCTGGATCGCAGTATCCGGAGGTTCCACCACCACCAACAGTTCTACCTACCCCCGTGGAAGTAGACACACCAGCCTTTTTGGAGATCATGAGAGGGATGATGGCTACTCAGCAGCATCAGATGTTAGCCCAGCAGTGCATGCACGCTCAGTTGCAAGAGCAGAATGTACTACTCAACCAAAGATTACAAACGGCTTTGGAAAAAGGGGCGAGGACATATTCAGGAGCATCAGCCAGGTTTTGCAAGTACAACCCCCGTCGTTTCGAGGGCACGAAAGATGCCATCTTAGCAGATGCATGGCTTAAGGATATTGAGGCTATTCTGACAGCAGCTAAGGTGCCGGCAGAAGAACGTGTGGATCTAGTGAAGTTGTTACTTCAGGATCTCGTACGTGATTGGTAGAAATCAGAGGAAGTAGGCATCAGACGTCCTGTTGCTTGGGACGATTTTACAGCAAGATTCAAGACGAAGTACTATGGAGTTGTGGCACAGTTTGAGCTACAACAGAAGTTTATCAGCCTCAAACAGGCCGGCAAGACAGTAGAAGCTTATGCAGCGGAGTTCTGCAGATTGAGTAGGTTCGCCCCAGAGATGGTAGCAACGGAGAGCCAGAGGGCTATGAGATTCCAGCAAGGGTTTCACCTTGAGCTCTTGCAATTGATAGAGGGGCACAATTACCAGACTTTCGATGAGGTATTGACGGCAACCTGAAGGCATGAGATCACCATTTAGAGGATCACAGCAAGGACTGGAGGTCAGAAGAGATCACACAGTCAGATTGAAGGAGGAAGGGGAGCAGCGCCCCGAACAACAGCACCGTCCCTTGGCATTCGTATTCATGATGTGACAATACGAGGGACAGCACCACCACAAAGGCAGCAGTAACAGCAACAGAGGAAGAACCAGCAACCTCCAGCGGGCTGCACTTATTGTGGGAAGGTAGGACACACTAGAGATGTATGTCGGACATTGAATGGACTATGTTTGATATATAGAAATCCAGATCATCGGGTTACCATCTGTCCCATGAATTCGAGGTCAGGAGGACCAGTACAACAATTTCCTGCTCTGCCAGCACCAGGGGCAGGCCAGTATCGAGGACCAGCGGTGGCAGTGAGACCGTTGGCACAACGCCCGTTCGTGTCGCAAGCTCAGATGTTTCGGCAGCAGGGGCCGCCGGTGCAGCAACACCAGCATAGACCACCCCAGCATCATCAAGGCAGGGGCCAGCAGCAGCACCAGGCTAGGCCGCAACATAGGAACCAACAAGGAGGTCGAGGGCACGCATTCACTCTGTCCTTGGAAGAGGCATTGGCATCGGAAGATGTTGTGGCAGGTAACATTCTCGTCGCCTCATATCCCACAGTAGCATGGTTTGATTCGGGAGCATCACACTCATTTATATCTGCATAATTTGCGACACGGCTAGGAATGGAGTTCGAGGCATTGCCAGGGAGGTTGAATATACTCATTGGTAATGGGCTCGTAGGAGTTAGTAGAGTTATTCTAGCGTGTAGTATTATAGTTTGCGGGCATTCCTTACCCGCCAGCTTGATAGAATTTTCTGTTGGAAATTTCGACGTTATCTTAGGCATGGACTGGCTGAAAGACAGTCATGCGACAATAGATTGTCGTAGAGGGAGTGTATCTTTTGATATTCCAGGCATGAAGAGGTTCACCCTAGTCAGATCAGTGGCAACTCAACCAGAGCAGGGAGTAGTGACAACAATGGAAGAAGTTCAAGTTCCAAAAGTAGTTGAAGAGTTTCTAGACGTATTTCCTGAAGAACTCCTCGGTCTATCACCGGTCAGAGATATTGAATTCAGTATAGAATTGGCACCTGGAACTAGACCGATATTAGATCGAGTTTACAGAATGGCGGATTCAGAGCAGGCCAAGGTATTTCAGCACATAGAGAAACTGAAGGAGAAGAAGTTCATTCAAGCTACCATATCACCATGGGCAACACCAGTGGTACTTGTGGGAAAAAAGATGGGTCATCCAGATTGTACATTGACTACAGGAAGCTTAACGCGGCGATAGTAAAGAACAAGTACCCACTACCTAGGATCGACGACTTGTTTGATCAGTTGGGCAGAGCTAGAGTTTTCTCCAAGATAGATCTCCGTTCAGGGTATCATCAAGTGCGGGTTCGGAAGAAGAATATTCCTAAGACAGCATTCAGGTCAAAGTATGGGCATTATGAATTCTTAGTAATGCCATTTGGTTTGACCAATGTTCCAACAATATTTATGGATTTGATGAACCGCATATTTATGCCGTACTTGAATCAATTTGTCGTTGTATTTTTCGACGACATTCTCGTATACTCTGCCAGTGAAAAGGAGCATGAAGACCACCTCAGGAAAGTGTTGCAGGTTCTGAAAGAGAACCGGTTGTATGCCAAGCTCAGCAAGTATGAGTTCTGGACGGACCACATTTCATTTTTGGGTCACATTATATCAGGAGCTGGAGTAGCAGTAGATCCCAAGAAGGTAGAAGCCGTAGAGTGTTGGCCAGTACCCAAGACCGTAGCAGATGTACGGAGTTTCTTGGGATTGGCAGGATATTACAGAAGGTTCGTGTCAGACTTTGCAAGACTTTCAGCACCCATGACCCGCTTGACACGGAAGGATGTGCCATTCGTCTGGTCGGTAGAATGTCAGGCATCATTTGAGACTTTGAAGCAAAAGTTGATATCAGCGCCTATTCTTACATTGCCAGTTGGACCCGGAGGTTTTACGGTATATTGTGATACGTCAGGTAAAGGACTTGGATGTGTCCTCATACAGCATGGGAAGGTGATAGCATATGCATCTAGGCAACTTTGGGACCACGAGAAGAATTATCCAACTCATGACTTGGAGTTGGCAGCAGTAGTATTTGCCTTGAAGTTATGGAGGCATTACTTATATGGTGATCGAGTGGACATGTACACAAACCACAAAAGTCTGAAGTACATCTTTACTCAGAAGGAACTGAACATGAGACAGAGAAGATGGTTGCAATTGATTAAGGATTTTGATGTGGAACTCCAGTATCATCCAGGCAAGGCTAACATGGTAGCAGATGTACTTAGCAGGAGAGGTGGCGCATTCATGTTGACAGGAGTTCTGGCGAGTCTATAAATTCAATCTGACTTAGTAGACAGGATCAGGGCCGCTCAGGCACAGGACCCAAGGATTCAGAAGCTTAGGACATAATGTGAGTCAGGACTGAGAAAGGAGATGAAGATTCATGAAGATGGTACACTTAGATTTGGATAATGTCTATGTGCGCCCAGTGAAGATATTAGACAGGAGGTTATGACAGAAGCCCGCAGTTCTTAGTATTCTATACACCCTGGAGGGACCAAGATGTACCAAGATATCAAGCAGCACTTCTGGTGGAACGGGATGAAGAGGAAGATAGCTAGATTTGTTTCCCGTTGCTTGATATGTCAGCAAGTGAAGGCAGAACAGCAGAGGCCAGCTGGATTATTGCAACCGCTTCCTATTCCAGAATGGAAGTGGGAGCACATCACAATGGACTTTGTGACCGATTTACCGAGATCACCAAGTGGTAAAGATGCCATTTGGGTGATAGTAGATCGGCTTACAAAGGTGGCACACTTTCTTCCTTTCAGAGTAGGATAATCTACAGAAAAATTGGCGGAGTTATATATGCAGCAGATAGTCAGGCAGCATGGAGTCCCTGTCAGTATTGTGTCAGACAGAGATACCCACTTTATATCGCATTTTTGGAAGAGCTTACATCATAGTCTGGGCACCAAGTTAAGATTTAGTACGGCTTACCATCCCCAGACAGACGGGCAATCAGAAAGAACAATTCAGACTTTAGAAGATATGTTACGAACTTGCACTTTGGATTTTGGAGGATCTTGGGAGAGCCACCTGCACTTAGTCGAGTTCTCATACAACAACTGTTATCAAGCCAGTATCCAGATGGCACCATTTGAAGCACTATATGGTAAGAAATATAGGTCGCCACTAGCATGGGATGATATCGGGGAGAGAAAGATGCTAGGCCCAGAAATGATTGTCCAGACAGTTGAAGTGGTTAAGAAAATTAGAGAGCGACTTCGAGTTGCGCTGGATCAACATCGTCATTGGGCGGACCAGCATCGTAGGTCGCTAGAGTTTTCTTTTGGGGACCACGTGTTCTTGCGGATCTTACCTACCCGTGGGGTCATTAGATTTGGCATTCACGGGAAGTTGAGTCCGCGGTACATAGGCCCGTTTGTTATCCTTGATCGGGTAGGCGATGTTACTTATCGTTTATCCCTCCCACCTTCACTACGAGAGGTGCATGACGTGTTTCATGTATTTCAGTTGCGAAGGTATGTATCGGAACCAAGCCATATCCTTGATCATTCTGAGCTGGTTGTTGGTACCAACCTGTCTTACGAGGAACAACCTGTGTCCATTTTGGACCGAAGAGAGAAGATACTCAAGAACCGAACAATTAGCCTTGTCTGGGTTGTTTGGGGTCATCACTCTTTAGGAGAGTCAACATGGAAACGTGAGAATGATATTCGATCACGGTATTCGCACCTGTTTGACTCACAAGGTATATCTTTTTCCATATACCTTGATTGTCTTAACTCTTCATGCTTGTCACCCTACGGATAGAACTAATTGATATCGTAGATTGCAAAATATAGATACATTATTTGCTATTTGACATTGTGAAATGATTGCTTACTCAATTGCTTATGCTTAGATTAGTTTAGCTTTGATGTTCCTATCCTGCTTGGATTTGAAATTCTGAGGACGAAATTTTTCTAAGGAGGGTAGAGATGTCACTTCCCGTTCCCGGAATACGTATTTTTATACATGTACTGCTTCAATATATTTATTTAATATTTATCATGTATTGTTCTGTATTTAAATCTCTTAATTTCATGTTAATTAAATTCCTGTAATTTTATTTCCTGCATTTTACTTTCTGCTTTTATACTCTGCTTTAGCTTTGCTTTGGGTTCGGCTTGGATTGGTTTAATTATGTTGGTTCATCATGAACCGAAATAAACCCCCACCTACCACCACCCCTTCATTTAAAACCACATCCCCTTCCTCTCTCTTCATTACTTCACCATTACTCTCCTTCTTCCTCTTTAACTCTCCCCCACCTACCTAGCCGCCTAGGCAAGTGCCAACTTGCTTCTTGATGGATCTCCATTTTTGTTGTTCTATTGTCTTCCTCTCAAGATTCTTAGATACTTTAGTACTTAGCATTTTCAATTTTCATGGCTCATTTCATGTAGATCTAAGTTTAATGCATTTTCGGATTTATTGAGTTTTGATCTAATAACTTTGTTATTTTTCAAGTTTTGATCGTTTCATGTGGTAGAGAATTTCGTTCTACCCCATTTTGACCTATGGAAGTCCAGATTTGGGCTTGGAATGAAGGATTTGGAGAGCTTGGAAGTAATGGCTTCTCATGGTTTTTCTTCTCTCTCGGAAAGTGGAGAAGAAGAACAGTACTTGACCGCATGAGTTTTCATGAGGCAAGTTTTCTTGAGCGCTGTTATTTTCAGCCGCATGGGCTTGGTCGGCTGCTTGCTGCATGAAGATCAGCCCCGAGCCGTATGGAGTTATCTGGCCGCATGAGACTCTTCTTTATCTGCCGCATAATGCTTTGCTACTTTCTAGCCGCATATGCATTCATTCCCGCAGCCGTATGTGAACTATCACATCTCAGCCGCATAGGCTTGCACCCATCTCAGCAGCATAGACTTGCACCCATCTCAGCCGCATAGGCTTGCACCCATCTCAGCCGCATATGGATAATATGTATAGCTGCATGAGCTCATCTTAGCCGCATGACTGCATGTCATCTCAGCCGCATAGATTTGGTGAGATTCGAGCTGCATAAGCTCTGTCTTCCCACCGCTGCATGCTAGTCTAGCCGCGTGGCTTTAACGGCCGCTAGCATAGGATTGTCTTCTTTGCCGCAGCTTAGCCGCATGGGACTTGTATCATCTTGAGCCGTTTGAGAGTTACTTTTGTCTCAGCCGCATGAAGCCTAACCTTTCTAGCCGCATGGCTGAGTTTGTTATTCTAGCCGCATGGATTTAGTTTTCTTAGCCGCATGTGCATGTTTTATTCAGCCGCATGAATCAATAATTTTCCGGCCGCATGGACTCTAGCCCATATTGCCTTTTGGTCGATTTTGTCCTGAGTTGACACTAATTAACATTTATTGTTGCATTGATATTTATTAACATTAATTGACATAGATTGACATTGATCGTTATCTTGATTAATAATTGATCATGCGTTCCTAGTTGGAACTAAGAGCCTGGCTAGTCGTCTTATTGAATTGAATGAATGAGACACGTTCATCTGAACTATAAACTATTGCAATCGACTGGCTAATCCCGAATATTGGCATACAGGCACATGCAGGCTTTAGTTTATTTATTTATTTTTCTACAAAGCAGCATGTGTACTTTATGGTCAAGGCATGGTTATTCCGTGGATTTTGATTGTTGTATTACGATACGTAATTAAGACCTACAACCTAACCGTACGGGTATCGTTGTAGAGTTGGGCATATCGTACTTTGTACGCAAGTACTCATTCCGAATGACCATGATCCACGGCATGGAATTTTACTCAACATAGAAACTATTAAGTTAAATAAAATAATGATTGCATGGAGAGACTGGATTCCCGAGTTCTTACATGGCAGCCCTCCTTGGGACTAGTAGTGCCCGACAGGCCGGCTGGTCCCCACAGATACTGTAAATCTGCTTCACAGGCAGGGAGCGGTATCTGCTTGTATTATTTATTGTATATTGTATAATGATGACGGACGTCCCGCTGGGACTCGTCTAATTCTTGATTGGCACAATTGATTGACTGGGTAAACTAGCCTTGCTTGTACATAGTAAGAACTGAGGAATCCTTATTGCATATTCCAGGATAACTTGGAACTCACACTAACAAGCCGTAGTAGTTGAATGGCCGTTTAAATTGATTTGTTTGTGTGTTGTATCTTCTCTGTCAACTAACTGCGATGATCAGAATGTCAAGGCATGACGGGCCAACTTCTGTCCTTGTTTGGTTGGGAGGTTGATTCAGAGTGTCGTGATGTTATGAGAATCCAGTAGCAAGCATAGATCTATTTATCATATTCTCTTATTACTGGTTTTATCCCTCATATCGTGCTTCCTTGCGGTACTTGCTATTAGAGGTCTAACCTCTCTGGTTTTGTATGGCCAGATTTAGAGCCGGTCCCCGAGGATCCAGCTTACTTCTACCTCCAAGATGGTCAATACTAGAGGAATGATCGCAGGAGGACTCGAGTGGGTTCCTTACTTTCCCGCTCGTTTTGTGAATTACTTTATACTTTGCCATTTGGCACCGACATGTTAGTCGGATCGTCTTGTACTTACTTTTACATAATTGTAACTAAGTCAGGCTGCAGCTGATAACATTTGTGTATACTTGTTACATCATCTGGCTGTGTTTTGTAAAGTCGGATATCAAGAACATTTGGAATGAGCGTTTGGGATGCCTTACTGCTTTATCTTACATGTTCTCTATTTCTGTTTCTTGTTTGAATGGTTGAGATAATAGATGTGAAGTGACCATAGTAAGACTTTCATGTAGCATGCACCCCCTCGTCTTGTTAGACAGCATTGATCGTATTAAACGATATTCATCTACCCGTAATACGTAGCTGGCTGAGTCATTCCCCCGCTCTTCATCCAACATTTCACGGCCAAGCAAGGAGTACGGCTTGATACTTTAACTAACTAGGGTTATCACAAGCCTTAGTTACTAGCAATATGCAATGAGATGTTCCTCCAGCCACAAGCCCTGCAGCTAATCCAGGTTATCTAGGCGACTTGGATTCATTAAGTTGTTATCAAGAATTGTTAGGTGGCTTGGTGTGCACTACATGACTGTGTGCATAGAACTTGTTTCATAAAGTGTCCCATATGACATTGGGCTGGAAATGTGCCCTACTCGACGGCAGGCTACATGTCCAACAATGGTGGCTGGGATAACGGGATCGCCTGTAACTGGAAAAATCTCTCATGACTACTGTATTATTCTAGTTATTAGCCTTAGCCATTTACAGTAGGTACCCTGACCATGGTGCTCAGGGATCCCTGTCCTAGACATGATGCAAATATTTTCGGTTTACTTGTACAAACACAATCATCCACGGTGTCCAGGTCATTCAATCTTGTCATGACATGCTAGCCGTCGCAACAGCCTTCGAGATATATATATATCATATCATGTTCACAGTCAGGAGTGCGTCACGTCGGGCCACCATGATGTCATATCATTTGTCAAAAGTGTACCACAACTGGTCACCATCGTGTCAGGAAAAAATTAATATGGCACAAGCATACATGTGGTAATTAAATATTAGCAGGAGCAAGGGCCGTGGAGGACTCATGCGGCTCAGAAAAATTGACGCATGAAATTGCCATGAGGCCAGGCAAAATAAATGTTGCCACTATGCCATATGCGGCCACACAAATAATTGCCATATAGCAAGCAACAAACAAGGGCCATGCAAATTAGTATTAATGGCCATATACGGCCAGAAATAGCTAAGGACACAAATTAATGCATGCGACCACAAAGTACTGCATGCTGCTACAAATTAATGGCCATGCAAATGCATGCGGCTACCAATTAACTAAAGGCCATGCGGCCACAATAATTCCATGCGGCTAACAAGTTGTAGACCATGCGGCTATGATTAACAAATGGCCATGCGGCTCATTTGACAAATGGCCATGCGGCTCATTTAACAAATGACCATGCGGCCTCAACTGAATGGAGTGGGGGGGGGGGGGGGGGAAGCATATACGGCTCATTTAATATATATAAGCAATGCAAGCTGATATAAGCATTAAATATATATATTAATGAAATGGCCATATGCATGCAAGCTGACCTAAGCATGCAAGCACAAATGCAAATGCATGCATTAGATATAAGCATGCAAGCACAAATGCAAATGCATGCATAGGCCATGCGGCCAAGCTAAATGGACATGCTAGCAATGCATGCAAATAAATGCTTAGGCAAGCAAAAATGCATGTGGCCACCAATATTTCTAAGGCCATGCAATTAAATGCTAAATGCATGAAAGCACACATTAGCAAGGCCATGCGGCCAGCTGCAATGTATGCGGCCAAGCTAAATGGGCATATGCGGCTCAGCATTAACCATATGCGGCCAAGATGGATTGGCCTATGCGGCCAAAAATTGCATTGGCCTATGTGGCCAAAATCAATAATTAATAGCCTATGCGGCCAGCAAACAAATGGCCTATGCGGACATGATTTATTAATGCATTAACAATTGGCCTATGCGGCCAGCCATTATCTAATGGCCATATGCGGCTCAGGCAAGTTGCATGCAAATGCATGCAAGCAACTAAAATAAAAGGGCCATACAATTAATTAATGCTCATACGACTCAGAGCTAAAATGCTCATGCGGCTCAGCAACTCAATGTTGCATGCGACCAAGATTGCAATTAATGGCTTCCACGGAGAACATGTCCATAGAAAATACCATGGCCTCCATGCTCCTCCAAACAACAATAGGAACCCAAACCCAGACTCCCGTAGGTCAAATTTGGACAAAATAGAATTCTCTACATCATGGAACCATCAAATAACAAAAATATGCAGCTTTGATAGATCAAAACTCCTGAAAACCGAAAATACCACAAAGCTAGATTTATAAGCATTTAACCTTGGAAATAAAAAATGCTAAATACTAAAGTGGGTTAGAAATACACGAGGAAGACAATGGAACAATTAAAATGGACTTCCTCCATGAAGCAAGATGCACTTGCCTAAACATTTCTCTCTCTCTGTGGTTGGTGGAGAATTAATGGTAGGGAAGAAGAAGAGTTAATGAGGAGAGAGAAATGTTTGGTGGGATATAAATGAAGGTGGTGGTAGGTGGGGTAGGTTCACAACAAAACCGAACCAAGCCCAAACAATCCGAACCGAACCGAGATAAACCAATCAATGAAATGCCAAAATAAATCAAGCTGGGAGACATACAATACGAGTCAAAATACGTACACGTATTCCGAGATACCTAATACGAACTACATGCATTATATTTTTTAAACAAGGGGTCTTCAAGTGCAAAAACTCAAATCTAAGAAGGGTTTCTTTGCACTTTATCCGAAGATTGGGGGGTAATACTAATTAAAATAAATTTGGGAGGGAAGTAGAGATATGATTAATAATTGGGGGGGGAGGGGTAAATACAAATAACTCTTTCCTATTATATTATGATTAGGGATATGGCGGGGGGAGAAGTGAAGTTATATAGGAATGTGCGTTTTGTAAGTGTCTAGTGAGTCAAACGTTTTAGTCTCCTTGGCTGCCAAGGGAGAGACTTGACTGAACAGAAGAATCCCAACTTCAGATAAGGAATATGGGAAGGAAAAGAACTTTGAATAGTGGAAAATTTTGAATCACATCCTACTTACTTTATCCAAATTCAAGGTGCATCATATTGCTTCACTATAATGTACGATACTCTCCACTTTTGACGATTTCCGTCCTTCGTTAACGGTCAACTCCTTTGATCCATTTTTTTGGACAAAAATGTTCTCTTCTTCCCGGCGACCCTCGTTCCAAAATACTCCGTTGTGCGCATGTCCCCGCTGGCTGCCACCCACCAACTCCATGCCCCACCCCCGTGCCTCTCTCCACCTCCCTCCTTCCCCCTACTGCCAGCCGTGCGCTTTCGCCAGCGGTGGCTGCTTCTGAGCGTGGAAGGGGGACAGAGTGGGGCTGGGGCACGGGAGTGTGGAGTGGACGCAAAGGCGGGGCTGGGGCGTGACAGCCGAGCAAGGGCACGGGGGCGGCGGAGCGGGGCGGCGGGGGAGCGGTGGTGGTGTTGGCGAAGATGATGATGGTGATGGTGAAGGTGGTGGTAGTGGTGGTGGTGATGGACGCAGCAGCGTTACAGCGGTGGTACGGCAGCGGCGGGGCGAGGGCACGACAACGGCGGGGAGGGGCGGGGGCGCGACAGCAGCGGCGGGACGGGTTTGGTTTTGGGTTTGTGAGAAGTCGAGGGTATTTTCGTCAAAAATTATCCGTCAAACCCTTTGACTGTCAGCTATGGACGATTTTCGTCAAAAGTGGAGAAATTCGTACATTATTGTAAAGCAGTAGGGTACACCTTGAATTTGGATAAAGCAAATGGGGTACGACTCAAAATTTCTCTTTTGTTGGCCTCAATGCTATTGTACTTTGTATAATGCAAAAGCTAACCTTCACCCTAAAATTTTTCACTACAACCATTTAAGAGATGCATTTTTGATAAACTAATTTATTACTAAAATCGAATAGTTGATGGTACTTGCTAAGTAATAAAAAATAACGGATTTTATTAACATGTGTTTTAAGGACACATGTTAAGAATAATTTATGAAGTACTTATTTGTTTTAAAAATCATCATCTGGAATTAATAAACATGGTTATCTCCAAAATATTTTTCTTGTTACAAAAATAATCCTACCTTGAACCTTGTAAAATTTACTTCCATTTAGGCCTCGTTTGGTATGCGAAATCATCGGGTTGGGAAAGGAAAGTGATTACATTCGCGTGCCAAAGGAATTGAGGAGGAAATAAAAGTGATTTCATTAGGGAAAAAAATAATTTCATCCATCCAAGCAAGGAATCACTTTCCCACATTAAAGTATTCACTTTCATTTCCAAATTATTTGGCATTTCCAAACACCGGAAAGAAAAATCAATTGGAATTATAATTTTCCAACGGAAAAGAAATGCAAGGAATTGATTTCCTTTTCCTTCCATTCCACGAACCAAACGAAGCCTTAATGAAAATAAATCTTGCATTTAATTAGTATCATTTAAATGAAGATCCATAAATATTATTTGATGTACCCCCAATTGCTAATCATATTTCTAATTCTCCCCAATTTTATTTTAATTAGTGTAATCCCCCAAATCCTATGGTAAAGTGTAAACAAACCCTCTTTAGATTTTTGTTTTTGCATTTTAAGACCTTTTGTGCAATAAAAAAATCCCAAAATTTAATTTTTGTTCAGTTTGCACCCATGCCGTTAAAAGCCGTTAAAATACGTCTAAAAATAAGTTTTTATCCCTCCCCCTCTCTCTCCGGTGGTGGGGGCTTGTCAAGTGGGGCCGACCGGAGGAGAGGGGAGGGTGGCCGGCCAGCAGAGGGAGGAGGGGGCGAATCGAGCTAGGGGTGAGCATTCGGTTAATTCGGTTCAAAACGAACCGAAAGCCGAATTGAACCGAAAATTGAATAAGGAAAACTGAAACCTAACATAATTGGCCCATAACTGAATCAAACCGAACCAAATTAAATCGGTTCGATTTTTGGTTTATTTCCACATTTTTGTTAATATATATAGTACTTAAATATACCTAAATTTATTTAGTATATATCTGTAGTATATACATATATATTTATTTATTTAGTATATACCTCCATATATATATATATATATATATATATATATATATATATATATATATTCCGTTTATATATATATATATATATATATATATATATATATATATATATATATATATATATATATATTCCGTTTATATATATATATATATATATATATATATATATATATATATAAACGGAATATATATATATATATATATATATATATATATATATATATATATATATATATATATATATATATATATATATATATTCCGTTTTCGGAAAAAAAAAAATTCCGTTTTCGGTTTTGGACCGAAACCGAAATCGAATAAAAATATTTAGTATTTTCAAAACCAAAACCGAACCGATTTTTTTTAAATCGAACCAAATCTGATCTTATTCGATTCGGTTCGATTTTCGGTCCAAAACCGAACAATGCTCACCCCTAGGTCGAGCATGGTCGGCCAGCGGAGGGAGGAGTGGGGGGTCGAGGGGGACCGAATAAGAAAAAATCGAACCGAACCGAGATTCGATTCGGTTTAAAAAAGATTCGTTTCGATTTCGGTTTTGAAAATACTAAATTTTCTTATTCGGTTTCGGTTTCGGATATCGGTTTCAGTCCAAAACCTAAACCGAATAAGAAAATTTGGTTTATATATATATATATTTGGTTTATATATATATATATATATATATATATATATATATATATATATATATATATATATATATATATATATATATATATATATACATACTAAACTGAATAAATTTAGGTATATTTAAGTACTATATATATTAACAAAAAGTGCAAATAAACAAAAAAATTGAATAAACTGAAAATCGAATCGATTTAATTCGGTTCAGTTTGATTCAGTTATAGGCCAATTCGATTCGGTTTCGGTTTTGCTTATTCGATTTTCGAATTCAGTTTTCGGTTCGATTTGAACCGAATTAACCGAATGCTCACCCCTAGCTCGACCTGCCCCCTCCTCCCTCCGCTGGCCGGCTACCCTCCCCTCTCCTCTGGTCGACCCCGCTTGACAAGCCCTCGCCACAGGAGAGAGAGGGGGGAGAGCGTGGGGGAAGAGGTAAAATCGTATTTTTAGACGTATTTTAATGGCTGTTAACGACAGGGGTACAAACTGAACAAAAATAAAAATGTAAAAAAAATTTTGTAACGCCCCAGAACCTGAATACTGGAGAGCGGGGGCGTACATAGCCAGCTACGTATAATGAAATGGAATCCACCTCACTATACGGTAACGACTGTCTAGATATATGAGGGTTTAACTACAAACCAACAGTCTCTTATGGTCATGAACAAACCTAGTGTCTCAATCACAAGCAAGTAAGTAAGGTTACAAGATGTAAGATCATCAAATATACAATAGTAAGACGTTCCAAACATTACATATTCAGCTGATCATGAAGCTAGTCGTTACAAAATGTCAAGACTAGCAAGAGTTTCAGTCATACATGATCAACCCTAGGATTTGTCAATCATGTTACAGCCCGTAGGCAGACAGTAAGTAAAAATGTACACGAGCTAACACTTGCTCGGTGGCTAAACGCCTAAAAATAATAATTTTACAATAGAGTGGGAGAGCCAAAATAAATCCACTCGTTGCCAGGATTCCTTCTAGTGGTCACCATCTGGCTGGAAAGTCGGTAGATCCTCTGGAACTGCTCCAAAATTTGGCCATACAAAACCAGCTGGATCAGATCCCAGAAAGAGAAAGTGCCACAAGGAGGCTTCACTTAGGAACTAAAACCAGCAAATTAACACAAGAATATAATTACATAATAAAAGACAGTAATTAAGAAAAAAGCATGACAGGTGATATACGATGAGATAACCATGGGACTATTCAGATCACCAGGTTATAACCCGTAAACCAAACAAGGACCGGGGTTGTAACCCTTAATCTGAACGGAACTTGGTTTCCCACCATTTATCGGCAAGATAAAATAAGAAATCAGGACATGTAATAATCTTGTACAGGATCAAGACAAGACTAGACTGATTGAACTCCATCCAACATTTCACGGCCAAGCAAGGAGTACGGCTTGATACTTTAACTAACTAGGGATATCACAAGCATAGTTACTAGCAATATGCAATGAGATGTTCCTCCAGCCACAAGCCCTGCAGCTAATCCAGGTTATCCAGGCGACTTGGATTTATTAAGCAGTTATCAAGAATTGTTAGGTGGCTTGGTGTGCAACACATGACAGTGTGCATAGAACTTGTTTCATGAAGTGCCCCACATGACAGTGGGCTGGAAATGTGCCCTACTCGACGGCAGGCTACATGTCCAACAATGGTGGCCGGGATAACGGGATCGCCTGTAACTGGAGAAATCTCTCATGACTACTGTATTATTCTAGTTATTAGCCTTAGCCATTTACAGT
Source organism: Iris pallida (assembly GCA_029216955.1). Taxonomy (NCBI): domain Eukaryota; kingdom Viridiplantae; phylum Streptophyta; class Magnoliopsida; order Asparagales; family Iridaceae; genus Iris; species Iris pallida. Next base: position 44,067,472 of record JANAVB010006599.1, read on the forward strand.
AGGTACCCCTGACCGTGGTGCTCAGGGATCCCTGTAAACCCCTTGATCAATTTTCCTTCATGCTAAAATTTTTCTTATCTACTTTATGATTTATTATTTTCGATTTACTAATTTATTATTTCTAAATTAGATACTGGTTCTCCTATACACCCAGATATGTAAATATAGGTATTACATTAGAGACTCTTTGGAATAGAAGATTGTTTGTGGACCTTAAGGACACTTTCCAACTTAAACCACCAATCAGAGAGAACCAGGATCCTGATGCAATTTCGACCTCCTGCTACTGGTAGATAGGATTGGTCCCATGTAGGTCTACATGTACACATGTCTTATTAGAAGAACTCCACCTTTTTGTAAAAGACCAAGTCCAGGAGGAGGTTTGCGTAGGAATCCTTAGGTTAAGTCAAATGGTTGTTACCATTCAGATCATCCTTTCAAGCAGACCCTGCTGTTAGACCAACCCCCTTTAGCAGAGACCAAATCAGTTATGTGGTATCCTTCTTGAACAGGAAGTGAAGCCAAGGCTTAACCCTGCCAGTTTCAATTAAACCGACCACAAATCGCAAGAGGGGGGAATAAACTGAATTCGAGTAATAATCAGATTCTCCACAGGGGGTAGGATTCAGTAGAATCAAATAGGAGTTTAAACACTTAATTGATAAACCCTATTAGTTTTAAATCAAGCAAACCTTATCTTCTTATATATATATATATATATATATATATATATATATATATATATATATATATATATATATATATATATATATATATATATATATATATATATATATATATATATATAAACTGTTTGAGGGATTTCCTGAGTGCTACTCGAGCAAAAAGGGGAGGGAGACAGATCGTGAGTTCAACAAGTTCAACCCTTCTTCATCGGTTTCGAGACCTGAACGCAGAGCAATAAGGGAAAGTTTGATACCAGGGGTAAGTCTTCCTCTTTCTTTGCTTTCATGTTGATTAATCCTGACACATATTCGAGTATACAATAGGTTAGAGAATTTCTGATACATATCCGAGTATACAATAGGTTAGAGAATTTCTGATACATATTTGAGTATACAATAGGTTAGAGAATTTCTGATACATACTCGAGTATACAATAGGTTAGAGAATTTCTGATACATATTCGAGTATTCAATAGGTTAGAGTATCTCTGATACGTGTTCAGTAGAAGAGAGAGTATCAGTTGGTACTTCTGATACTTGTTCTGATAATCAAATACATGAGTCCACTACCGATCTTGTAATAGCCAAACCATATCAGTATCCTTCATCTTAATAAAATACTGATACCAGGGGAGACCGATAGTGTCACGACCCGCACCCTAGAGTTAGGGCACGAGAACGTAACGACGCCCAGCCTACGCCGCAGTGTCGGCGGTAGAACGCTGTCCTAGGTCTCAATGCATCTAACAGTATAAGACTAAACAGTTTATACTCCCCGAATGGGGGTGACATAGCAGATACAACTCAATCACATCTAAGGTAGAGCATGATAAGGATAGATAAAACATGAAATCCAAAATAAATACAGGAGATAGAAGTCTAAGTGTCTAAGATACATGAACCCAGAAGTACATCTCAAAACTCAATAAAGATACAGTAATCCACAGTAAATACAACTCCAGACAAAATGAAATAACTACCTAAACAACCTCTAATGTGTCTCCTCTAGGCTAGCAGGCACCTCCAGGCTATCTGTAAAATTTATCAACAGGTCCAGTCAGGACTGGAGCGAGCACAGTACATCTCAACAAATCATAGCAGGTTAGAAAATATAATCATGCAGTAAAGTAAGATACAAGATCTGAAGAAATACAGTATGTAAACAGGGAGAGAGAACTGTAATAGAAATATCTACTATAAATAGAGAACTAACAGTGGCTAGTGATGTAGAGTACAGGATAGCACATGTGAACGGGACAGATTTGTACATGATCTACACTAAAGAGTTGTACATGATCAACACTACTAAAGAATTGTTCACATGACTACTAGCACTCCTCCGTTTTCCCTAATCAGTACACAAGGATCTAAGCAGGTTATATTATTGTACATGATATCACATGGGGCCCATATAGGGTACACATGATAGTATACATGAAGGCTCTGTGAACATGAGAGTACAAGATTCACAAGAGTGTACATGTATGGTGAAAGCACAGGAATACATGATGAAAGTGAAATGCACATGACACAATATACCCGATGCTCCCGAGGGAGATAACATCGCATGAAGAGATCCGTATAGTACTAATTCGTGATAATGTCGTGACAGCATCAAGTATAGTAATCTAAAGTAGGAATATAATTCTAAGCAGGATATGAAATGATCAGAGAATGTACTCGCCTCGATAACCTGAACAGCTGATAAGTAAAGGGTCCCACTGAAGCCACAGAGTCCTATTTAAAGCAACACAGGTTACAAGGTATTCAAGTTGTAATAAATGAATCTCTATAATCAATCTATATTATTCTAGGTTCTTCTAAGTCAAAACAACTCTAGGTCGACTCCGGTCAATAATCTAGTCAAACTAGGTCAAGTGTTGACTTACAGTTGACTTTGGGTCAACTGGTCAACTTAGGTCAATCAGGGTCAATTCTAGTCTAATATAAAGTGTACTTCGTTATTTGTACGTTGAAACTTACGACGCGTAAATCAAGATAAGAAGATTATCGGTAAGGCTGATAATCTTATTATAGTGATTCACGTGTCCAACTTATCAATTTCAGCGATGTGAGATCACTGGAATTGGCTGATCTCAGTTTGTTGTACTAATCTCGAAATACGAACATTTTATGAATTAATTATTAATTAATTATAAAATGGTTAAACTTAGAGAAATTATCAACAAACATTGTCGGACGATGAAATAAACATCGCCAACGTGTCCAGAATGGTCAAATTAGCTAGGATAGCCTACCCAACGGTCCAATTTGGACACAAGGGCAAAAAGGTAATTTCGGGTCAAAACGGTGTCCGTGTCGGAGCCGTTTTGCACCGAAAAATGTACAAGAAAATAAGTCTATAAAATATAACAAATTATATGTCCACGCAACCAGAATGACGATACGAACCCAACGGTATATCCAGAATTGGATTCCGTTGACCCGATCTCAATTTGGTCCGTTGACCAGAACTTGGAATTCCGATTTGCACAGAAATGCGTGCCGGAGTCAAAGTCCTCAAAACTCAGCAAACTACCTGTCAACGAGTCCAGAATGATGATACGAACTCAACGGTATCTCCGGAATTGGATTCCGATGAGCCGATCTCAAAATGCCCCGTTGACCCGGATATTGGTGTCCGACTTGCACCGAAATACGTGCCAGACCCAATGTCCACCAAAATCTAGCAAATTATATGTCAACGAGTCCAGAATGACGATACGAACTCAACGGTATCTCCGGAATTGGATTCCGATGAGCCGGCGTCAAAAAGTCCCATTGACACAGAAAGTGGGATCCGCTTTGCACCGAAAAACGTGCCCGGGCCCACGTTCTCCAAATCTAACAAATTTTATATAAAAATATGCCAGAATGACGCCACAAGTCTAATGGTGGTGTCAGAAATGAAATCTGGAGTCCCGTGCTCAAAAATAGAATTTTACAAGTTGGAAATTACGAATTCGGACGGCCAACTTTGGCGTCGAATTCAACCAATCAAACAAGCTCACAATGAAACGAAACTGGAGGGGTAGTAAGAGGGTTATACCAGCTTCGCACCGGAACAGGTAGCACGCCAAACGGAGCTGCGGTGGAGGAGATACAAGCTGACGAAGTTGGCCCCGCGAAACTGTCCAAATTTAATACAATTTAAACGGTCAACTTGGTGGCCGGTTTTGATGTATCAAATGATAAAATTAACGGACGAAAATTGACAGGGATGAAGGTGGATATACCGAGATTGCGACGGAGCGAAGAAATCACCGATCCAACGGTCGGATCTTCGGAAAAATGTGCGCAAAGTTGCTGCGACGAAGTGCCAAAACGGACTCAATCTCGCGCGCGTCAAGACGGGACGTCGTGCAAAACGCACGAATCGCCTCGACGGCGCATCCCGTAGGACGGTGGCCGTCAGGGACTGATCGCCAGAGTTCGCGCACATGGCCAGGGGGCCACGGCGGCCCACACGGCGGCGTGGCGGCGCACGACGGCGGCCCACGTGCGCGCGTGCGTGCGCGCCTGTGCGCGCGTACTTGCGCCGCGCTGTCGAAGGTTGCTGCTGCTGCAGCTGGTGGCCGCGGCGGCGCGCTGCCTGGCCGGCGACGGCGTTGGCCGTGCGGCCAAGGGGCGACGGCGCCCTCGACGAGGGTGGAGGTGGTGATGGCTAGGTGGTCGGTTGTGGGGAGGAATAAGGAGGAGGAGTGAAGGAGAATGAAGTCGACGGCGACGGCCTGCTGGCCGGGGGTGGTGGCTCAGCCAGGGAGGTCGGGCCAAGGAGGAGGAAGGGAGAGGATCGGCTGTCGGGTTGCAATGGTGGGGGTGTTAGCTTGGTGAAGGTGATGGAGTTAGAGATGCTGCTGTTGGTGAATATTTGTGTGGGAAAAATAATTTAGAAAGGGAGAATAGTAATTGATGAGAGAGGAAGAGAGAGAAAAAAATGGTCATTCCTAGAAGTTAGGGCCGGCTAGGCTGTGAGGGGATTGGGGTGTTTGGAAAAATTTGCATGGAGGGAAATGGATGGGTGAGATTTAATTAGGTGAATCAATGGCTAGGAACAATAGGTTGGAAAAATGGTCATTCCAAAGGAGATTTAAAATCAATAGAAAATTTCTATTAAATATAGAAAAATAGGCAATTGAGTACTAACATTTTTGGGCAAGAAAAATATGAGGGCGTCATGAGAGAGGAAAAATGAAGCTGGGGTTGGGTTCAGTGGAGAATCCAAGGGCTAGAAATAATTGTAGAAAAAATAGGTCATTCCTTTAGGATTAAATTCAAGGAAAATTTCCCATTAAATAATAAAAATAGATAAAATAAGAAATTGATATTTTTGGGCAATAAATATGAGGGTGTCCCGATGGAGGGCAACATGAAGCTGGACTGGGCTCGATGGAGCCGGATTGGATGAAAATCGGACATCGAGCAATAAATGAATTAAAATTAGACGTTGATGATTATGTGTAAATAAGTAGCACATGGGGATTCCAATAAATGGGACACAAGTGGCGGACGGGTAGTAGGCTCAAAGTGGACCATGTCCATAATTGGGGCAGACAGGTTTTTGGTCGACAGGGGACCCACAAATCAAGTTGGAAGATGAATGTGACGCCGTAGAGTGAAATAAAATCGGATCACGTGTCGAAAAAGTTGTGCGAATCAAATGGAGCTCAAAATGACGTGTCTGAGTGGAACACAAAGGTCATGGGTGACGAACGTCTCGAGTAGATCATCAATGAGGAGTTGGTTTCAAGAAACTGATTGGTCTTGCGCTCCCAATTTAAATGTCATGGTAACGCGCTGAAAATGATCAAGGAAAAGAGTGGGAAAATCAATTACTGATCGAACGACCTAATTCGACCCGAAGTTCAGCGAAGAAAAAGGGGCACAAGGGAACAAGTTTGGGTGGGACACCATATACCGTCATGAAGGTAATCGTGTCCACTCCAAAACTCGTGAAGAGGATTTCCAGAGTTGAACATCCCTGATACTCCAAATATCAATGGCATAAAAAAGTACACTAACAGATAAATAAATAGAATAAAATATTTAATGAAACCAAACAATCAGAAAATAAATAAAATGAAAAAAATTAACCCGAATTTCAGGGTGCTAAATCCTACCCACCTTATAAAAATTTTGTCCTCGAAATTAAAATATCCCTACTCCCTCTAGGTCAAACCCCCATAATCAAAGTCCCAGATTAAAATAAATCATGTGATCAAAAGGACGACATACAGGGTCATGGCATACGGTGGTAGTGAAAGTCTCATCTAGGTATACTAGTCATGCTAAAACAAAACGGTCATAGAGTATCAAAATACACAAGCAGTCTAGGGTGTTAAACCAAAGTTACGGAAATAACAAACCATCAAAACTGTAAGGTTGTCTACCACCCCATATGAAAACTGGTACTCATAAAAAAATAAAATAAAGGAAGGTAACTACCAATCATTTGAAAAAAAATACTATCCCAAGAAAATCAAAATCACAAGTTAAAGAATCGAAAGTCACTTGCATTGAAATCCAATCACAATATATATATACAGAGATAGCATTAGAGAGGGAAAACTAGCATCATGTGTATGGGGACATGTTCATACGGTTAGATAGTAGGCGTGTGTGTACGTGAATACATATGAAATTGTATATGAGAAATTGAGTTCCAAATCAACAGCTATCAAGTTACACTAATCATGGCATATTGGTTAACAATCTACAATACGCAACCTATTTAATCATAACATGCATGGCTAACCATATATATAAAAAAAAATAGAGACTTAGCCATGTATCTATATACGTTATAACATATATGCATAAACTCTATATATCCTTATAGATATATAATCCTAACATAGAGGGGAAGGGTAAGGTTAAATGACAGTATATACTATGTTAGAGTGTGTGTGTGTGTATCCTTATACAGGGTTATAGCTTAGTATTGAAAGGTTAAATCCAGTTTTAGTTCAACATTTACATATAAAATCTGAAAACAAGCTAACATTTAAACCATGGAAAATATGAACATAATGCAATTTCAAAATTTAGGAGTTTGAAACATCACAACTATCTCAATGCTCCCAATACATCCTATCATGATAGAAATGAAACCCTAATCATATTACCAATACATTTATCTACGCATACAGTTCAATATTACATATTAAATCTGAAATTTAACTAAACTTGGAAATCAATGTAAAAATGTTAACATGTAACTAGTTTTCAGGATTTTGGAGAAATTTGAACATTAAAAACCAACTCAATGTTTATCACAAACTAACATGTAAGAATATGAAACTTAAATTTATATCCTACTTCCTACAAGGTATATAGCTCAATGTTCTATTTAAGAAAATAAAACAGCAATTTGAACTAAACATTTGGAAACTCAACATTAAGGGTTAATATGTACACAGTCTTAAATTTTACAAATTTAACATAACTTCACCAATTTCTCTAAAAATTAAAATCCTGTAGATATTATACACGTGCAGTTATGTAGGCAAAACTAATAACATGAAATTTATATTTGAATTACGAATTTAAATATGGAAAAGCAGAGAACCAGAATTATTGGTTATGAAAATTTGGACATCAACAACATATCAATATGTATCTAGATATGTGGAAAAAATCAAGTGTAGCATGCATACGTGTTAGGCAAGTGTCTGCTATACATATATTCATATACATATTTTCATGTCCCAATAAAATTAATTCTACGTTAAGACTAACATTTAGATTCCTACCAAGATTGCAAGCAGGCGATTGACAAAATCAAGACAGTTTTATTATCATCTAATATAAGATTAATAGCAAGAAGGAATTAACGAGAAAATCTGTTCTGCTTATCAGTTTAAAGAAGGAACTGTTTTGAAATCCAGACTAAAATATCAAATCCAACATGAGGCCTTTAGCAAAATCATCGATTCATTGTATTATGAAAAACTCATAGCAAGAAATTTTACAAGGTTTATAAAACCAACTAAACTTACTCCTGAGTTAAATAATAGGAAACTAGGCAAAACAACAAATAATAAATTTTTGAATGACTGTAACAAAAGTAGAGAAAACATGTTCAAAATTATTTAAGGTGCAATCCGATAATCATATGCGTCTATCCAAAATCATGGTACTCTAAATCCTCGTCATACTAGTAAGCAAGGCTACGATAATCACAGAGCCCTTGACTTATGCACATATCTCTAGAATCATGGTATTTAACATTTTTGCGGTGCCGCATGCTTGGCTGCGAAAACCTTAAATTCCCACACCCGAAAAATACATCCAGAGTCAGACTATATGTCCTCACCATGCTGGCTAATGTGACTATAGAAAACTAGATTCCATAACATAGATGACCTAGCCCATATAATTTCATCTTGCCAAAAATCAAATTAAATCAACAATGAATACTCAAAAATCAAATCAAAATTTATTAACGAACATCAAAATTTAAAAGTGAACACAATCCATCAAAATGCAAACTCGAATGCAACAGCTATCATCAAAATTCAAAATTCGAAAATCTTCCATCAAAATAAATACAAACTCAAATTCAACAATAATCCGTAAAATCAAATTTAACAATAAAAGTAAAATAAATTAAATCAAGGAAAAAAGAGAGTTTTCAAATCGAAGTTAAATAAGATTCTCCAGGGTCGTCCCAGGAATCTCTCAAGGGGTCCTAATTGTGATTGAGTACCTTTCAAATATATTCTAATCCGACTGCAGGCTGTAGTGGTACTCTAGTTCAAATACCACTACACTTTTAGTCTCGACCTGCATGGGCCACCACTAAAAACGTGTCACGACCCGCACCCTAGAGTTAGGGCACGAGAACGTAACGACGCCCAGCCTACGCCGTAGTGTCGGCGGTAGAACGCTGTCCTAGGTCTCAATGCATCTAACAGTATAAGACTAAACAGTTTATACTCCCCGAATGGGGGTGACATAGCAGATACAACTCAATCACATCTAAGGTAGAGCATGATAAGGATAGATAAAACATGAAATCCAAAATAAATACAGGAGATAGAAGTCTAAGTGTCTAAGATACATGAACCCAGAAGTACATCTCAAAACTCAATAAAGATACAGTAATCCACAGTAAATACAACTCCAGACAAAATAAAATAACTACCTAAACAACCTCTAATGTGTCTCCTCTAGGCTAGCAGGCACCTCCAGGCTATCTGTAAAATTTATCAACAGGTCCAGTCAGGACTGGAGCGAGCACAGTACATCTCAACAAATCATAGCAGGTTAGAAAATATAATCATGCAGTAAAGTAAGATACAAGATCTGAAGAAATACAGTATGTAAACAGGGAGAGAGAACTGTAATAGAAATATCTACTATAAATAGAGAACTAACAGTGGCTAGTGATGTAGAGTACAGGATAGCACATGTGAACGGAACAGATTTGTACATGATCTACACTAAAGAGTTGTACATGATCTACACTGCTAAAGAATTGTTCACATGACTACTAGCACTCCCCCGTTTTCCCCAATCAGTACACAAGGATCTAAGTAGGTTATGTTATTGTACATGATATCACAAGAGGCCCATATAGGGTGCACATGATAGTATACATGAAGGGTTTGTGAACATGAGAGTACAAGATTCACAAGAGTGTACATGTATGATGAAAGCACAGGAATACATGATGAAAGTGAAACGCATATGACACAATGTACCCGATGCTCCCGAGGGGGATAATATCGCATGAAGAGATCCGTATAGTACTAATCCGTGATAATGTCGTGACAGCATCAAGTATAGTAATCTAAAGCAGGAATATAATTCTAAGCAGGATATGAAATGATCAGAGAATGTACTCGCCTTGATAACCTGAACAGCTGATAAGTAAAGGGTCCCACTGAAGCCACAGAGTCCTATTTAAAGCAACACAGGTTACAAGGTGTTCAAGTTGTAATAAATGAATCTCTATAATCAATCTATATTATTCTAGGTTCTTCTAAGTCAAAACAACTCTAGGTCGACTCCGGTCAATAATCTAGTCAAACTAGGTTAAGTGTTGACTTACAGTTGACTTTGGGTCAACTGGTCAACTTAGGTCAATTCTAGTCTAATATAAAGTGTACTTCGTTATTTGTACGTTGAAACTTACGACGCATAAATCGAGATAAGAAGATTATCGGTAAGGCTGATAATCTTATTATAGTGATCCACGTGTCCAACTAGTCAATTTCAGCGATGTGAGATCACTGGAATTGGCTGATCTCAGTTTCGTTGTACTAATCTCGAAATACGAACATTTTATGAATTAATTATTAATTAATTATAAAAATGTTAAACTTAGAGAAATTATCAACAAATATTGTCGGACGATGAAATAAACATCGCCAACGTGTCCAGAATGGTCAAATTAGCTAGGATAGCCTACCCAACGGTCCAATTTGGACACAAGGGCAAAAAGGTAATTTCGGGTCAAAACGGTGTCCGTGTCGGAGCCGTTTTGCACCGAAAAACGTACAAGAAAATAAGTCTATAAAATATAACAAATTATATGTCCACGCAACCAGAATGATGATACGAACCGAACGGTATCTCCAGAATTGGATTCCGTTGACCCGATCTCAATTTGGTCCGTTGACCAGAACTTGGAATTCCGGTTTGCACGGAAATGCGTGCCGGAGCCAAAGTCCTCAAAACTCAGCAAACTACCTGTCAACGAGTCCAGAATGATGATACGAACTCAACGGTATCTCCGGAATTGGATTCCGATGAGCCGATCTCAAAATGTCCCGTTGACCCAGATATTGGTGTCCGACTTGCACCGAAATGCGTGCCAGACCCAATGTCCACCAAAACCTAGCAAATTATAAGTCAACGAGTCCAGAATGACGATACGAACTCAACGGTATCTCCGAAATTGGATTCCGATGAGCCGGCGTCAAAAAGTCCTATTGACCCAGAAAGTGGGACCCGCTTTGCACCGAAAAATGTGCCCGGGTCCACGTTCTCCAAATCTAACAAATTTTATATGAAAACATGCCAGAATGATGCCACAAGTCTAATGGTGGTGTCAGAAATGAAATCCGGAGTCCCGTGCTCAAAAATAGAATTTTACAAGTTGGAAATTACGAATTCGGACGGCCAACTTTGACGTCGAATTCAACCAATCAAATAAGCTCACAATAAAACGAAACTGGAGGGGTAGTAAGAGGGTTATACCAGCTTCGCACCAGAACTGGTAGCACACCAAACGGAACTGCGGTGGAGGAGATACAAGCTGACGAAGTTGGCCCCGCGAAACTGTCCAAATTTAATACAATTTAAACGGTCAACTTGGTGGCCGGTTTTGATGTATCAAATGATTAAATTAACGGACAAAAATTGACAGGGATGAAGGTGGATATACCGAGATTGCGACGGAGCGAAGAAATCACCGATCTAACGGTCGGATCTCCAGGAAAACGTGTGCGAAGTTGCTGTGACGAAGTGCCAAAACGGACTCAATCTCGCGCGCGTCAAGACGGGACGTCGTGCAAAACGCACGAATCGCCTCGACGGCGCATCCCGTAGGACGGTGGCCGTCAGGGACTGATCGCCGGAGTTCGCGCACATGGCCAGGGGGCCACGGCGGCCCACACGGCGGCGTGGCGGCGCACGACGGCGGCCCACGTGCGCGCGTGCGTGCGCGCCTGTGCGCGCGTACTTGCGCCGCGCTGTCGAAGGTTGCTGCTGCTGCAGCTGGTGGCCGCGGTGGCGCACTGCCTGGCCGGCGACGGCGTTGGCCGTACGGCCAAGGGGCGACGGCGCCCTCGACGAGGGTGGAGGTGGTGATGGCTAGGTGGTCGGTTGTGGGGAGGAATAAGGAGGAGGAGTGAAGGAGAATGAAGTCGACGGCGACGGCCTGCTGGCCGGGGGTGGTGGCTCAGCCAGGGAGGTCGGGCCAAGGAGGAGGAAGGGAGAGGATCGGCTGTCGGGTTGCAATGGTGGTGGTGTTAGCTTGGTGAAGGTGATGGAGTTAGAGATGCTGCTGTTGGTGAATATTTGTGTAGGAAAAATAATTTAGAAAGGGAGAATAGTAATTGATGAGAGAGGAAGAGAGAGAAAAAATTGGTCATTCCTAGAAGTCAGGGCCGGCTAGGCTGTGAGGGGATTGGGGTATTTAGAAAAATTTGCATGGAGGGAAATGGATTGGTGAGATTTAATTAGGTGAATCAATGGCTAGGAACAATAGGTTGAAAAAATGGTCATTCCAAAGGAGATTTAAAATCATTAGAAAATTTCTATTAAATATAGAAAAATAGGCAATTGAGTACTAACATTTTTGGGCAAAAAAAATATGAGGACGTCATGAGAGAGGAAAAATGAAGCTGGGGTTGGGTTCAGTGGAGAATCCAAGGGCTAGAAATAATTGTAGGAAAAATAGGTCATTCCTTTAAGATTAAATTCAAGGAAAATTTCCCATTAAATAATAAAAATAGATAAAATGAGAAATTGATATTTTTGGGCAATAAATATGAGGGTGTCCCGATGGAGGGCAACATGAAGCTGGACTGGGCTCGGTGGAGCCAGATTGGATGAAAATCGGACATCGAGCAATAAATGAATTAAAATTAGACGTTGATGATCATGTGTAAATAAGTAGCACATGGGGATTCCAATAAATGGGACACAAGTGGCGGACGGGTATTAGGCTCAAAGTGGGCCATGTCCATAATTGGGGCGGACAGGTTTTTGGTCGACAGGGGACCCACAAATCAAGTTGGAAGATGAATGTGACGCCGTGGAGTGAAATAAAATCGGGTCACGTGTCGGGAAAGTTGTGCGAATCAAATGGAGCTCAAAATGACGTGTCTGAGTGGAACACAAAGGTCATGTGTGACGAGCGTCTCGAGTAGATCATCAATGAGGAGTTGGTTTCAAGAAACTGACTGGTCTTGCGCTCCCAATTTAAATGTCATGGTAACGCGCTGAAAATGATCAAGGAAAAGAGTGGGAAAATCAATTACTGATCGAACGGCCTAATTCGACCCGAAGTTCAGCGAAAAAAAGGGGCACAAGGGAACAAGTTTGGGTGGGACACCATATACCGTCATGAAGGTAATCGTGTCCACTCCAAAACTCGTGAAGAGAATTTCCAGAGTTGAACATCCCTGATACTCCAAATATCAATGGCATGAAAAAGTACACTAACAGATAAATAAATAGAATAAAATATTTAATGAAACCAAACAATCAGAAAATAAATAAAATGAAAAAAAATCAACCCGAATTTCAGGGTGCTAACAGATAGGAATCAAGGGGATATTCGTAGTCGATTTCAAATCTGGAATACTTTTGGTACGGTTCCTGAAACACCAAAACAGAGTATTCAACATCACCCTTCCTCAAGCAAATCTGGAAACCCAGGGTTTCCTATTATCTCAGGTATCAGGGTTTGCTTGACAACCTATGACCTAAGTACAGGTATTAAAGGATACCAAGGTTTCCACACTGTGACACAACTCGGTAAGGACTCGAGTTCAACCTGTTAAGCAGGATTGATACTAATTCAGACTTTCCATGTTCTGATTCATTGCCAACCTTGAAGGATTACCTACACTAGTGTCTTGTGTAAATACTGAGACTGTTTTGGTACTCTGAAATCATTAAACCACACTCAGGTAGGGACTGTAGGAAGCCTTTACTCCACATTTATCTGGGATGATCTGTTGAACCAGCCCTGCATCAACTCAGGAACCATTAGAAGGGTTTGGGGTCTGGTATTCATTAAATTGTTGACAGGAAACCAAGTTTCCCTGTGTCATAACATTAACAGTCTGGAACACAAGTTCAGGGTAAGGCCAAGGAAAAAAACTGAGAGTTATATTAAGGGGTCTGGATTGTTATGCACAGGGTTGGGAAATTTTGTAATGGAATCCTAGGTTGAACTGTTATACCAAGACTTGGGAGTAGAACCTGTAGTAAGGCTCATCCCCAATACATGAAATCATTTACTTAAGCATGTGCACAACCAAGGCATTTCTGTTCTTGTATTATTAAGTGAACTTCATTAGTGCTTGAGCTTTATTTGGCATCTGATACTTCAGACCAAATCAAGTTAACATTCGATTCATGAGTCTTCAAAGACTAGAACCAGTCTCTACCCTTTGGCCTTATGACTTAGCTTGGTTGCATCAAGTTTTGGGTTGGAAAGAATTACTTTAAAAACCTTAACAGTTAAGACCATACAAGAACCAGTGAACAATTAGGAACACTAGGCTTCATTACAACATGTAATTCAAGATAGACACATCTAAAAGCCTTAATGACCAAATAGTTAGTTTCTATTGTACTCTCAGTTGTGTATTAATCCTATTGAATTATTAAATAGGTCATTTGGGCTCAGACTTGGCTTTAGATCTATTACAGCAGTTCGGGACTTCAGGCGAGTACAGTTTGTTGTCTGTTTTCAATATTGAATTTTACTATATCTCATTGATTGGTCATCAATTATGTGGATTTTATTTTATTATAAAACATTGAGTCGGGAATAAGGAATACCAAAGATATGTGATCCGACCATAGACCTCGTTTACTTTTATGCAGTAGATCTCGTAGACATCGTTTACTTTTATGCAGTAGATCTCGTAGACATTGTTTACTTTTATGCAGTAGATCTCGTAGACCTCGTTTACTTTTATGCAGTAGATCTCGTAGACATTGTTTAAATTCTGCAAGTAGATCTCGTAGATAGTGTTTATCTTTCATGCAAGTAGATCTCGTAGACCGTGCGGTGTAGTGTCCCAGACCGATCACATATCAAGGTATTTCTAACAGTCGGAAAGGTATTGTTTACTTTATTTTACTGTCGATTTACTGTCTTTACTTTCGTTTTTACTATTATTTTTAAAAAACTCATGATTGGTGTCTAACCTTTGTTTATAGTCATTTTTATATATTTGAACTGCATTCGATGAATTGTACTCGTTCCATCCTGACTGGGTAACCAAACAAATTTTAGGTGATTGCGAGGAGGTCGAGTGCCCTGACCAGTATGGCCCATACATGGGGGATTTAGTTGAGACAGATTTTGCTTATCATGAGGAGTACGCAGCGTCTGATCCTGCTGCGTTTGCTTAGTTTCCTTTAGTTAGAGCTGAGATTTGTATTGGATTATTGAGTTGATGTTGAGACTTGTAGTAGAGATATCATTTCATTTACTTTTCATACTTTCCCTTTGAGATGGATATTTATTTCACTTTCTAGTTATTGAGCTGTGACTTTGAATTGTGGTTGTCCTATGTGAGAATTATATTATTGCGTGGTTGTTCATCATATTGTTACAGCGTTCTACCGCCGACTCTGCGGCGTAGGCTGGGCGTGTACACGGTTCATGCCCAAATATTGGGTGCGGGTCGTGACACGTTTTTATGGTGGCCTATGCAGGTCGACGTTTCGCAAGACCAGCGAAACCGTGGTAGTACTTAAGTTAGTCGTACTACTGCGGGCCTGTGATTAGGACTAGGAATAAGGACCTAAGGACTATCTTCATGAGCTGAAATTGCGTCATTGACTTCTATATTCGACTTCAATTTCTCTTAGGCATCATGTTTGAATCATTTTGTTCCTCTAATAATTTCCTTTATTTTCAGCTAATGGATTCACAGGACAGGAACAACGCTGCATGGAACACCCCACCGGCTGTTGGCAGATTTTTCACTTACGAGACTCCTCCGACTCAGGGAGGCCAGCTTACTCACCAGGGTGGACCGGTTCAGCAACAGTACTCGAGATTCCGCAGGGATGACATTCCGTCTCCACCATAGTTCCCTCCGCAGACGCCAGCACCAACACCCATTCCTCCACCGGCACCAGCAGCTTATCCACCACCTGCGATGTACCCAGCAACAGCTATGTATTCCACACCTATGATGCAGCAGGTTCCCTATACATACCCAGCACCAGCCATGCATCCAGCTCCAGCGATGTACCCAGCACCTACTGTACATCCAGCGCCAGCGATGTACCCGGCGCCTGTACTGCCCCCGCCACCAGCATTGGATAATATCACACTTCTCGGGATCATCCAACAGCAGGCCAACATGTTTCGCGATACTCTGAGAGAGGCACTTAAGATTCGGGATGCTCTCCGACAGCAACCGGGGAATCCCAAGCACTTCATGGACTTTAGGCCCATGCCGTTCTATGGGACAGAGGGGATCGTCTACGCTGACGAATGGCTGGAGAACGTGGAGAAGTATCTGAAGATGGCCCGGATCCCAGAAGATCTGAAGATAGAGTCAGTCAGTGGACAGTTATTCGACATAGCGCGGACATGGTACCAAGGCGAGCCCCGCTTTTCTGCTCCAGACGTTACTTGGGAGGAGTGTAGCTCCCCTTCCCAAAAATGTAGAAATATTTTATTATTATTTTTATAGTTGTTTTTAGACTTTTAATAAATAATTATTTAGATTATTATTACGGTAAATAATTTTGCCATGTTTAGGAATTGGAGTACAAGGTGACGAGAAATCGTGGCACGATTAGTACAGTGACGTGCCTCGACTAGTATATTGGCCATGCCAGGGAGGACTGTGCCGTAGGGACGTCCTAACTAGGAAACCAGGCCAAGCCATGACTTAACCAATACCGAAGATTTTTATTATTATTTATATTATTGAGTTTATGGAAAACCGGTTACACCATTTTAGTCCGGACTGAGCCCGAGCCCATGTAGGTCATGCGGCGCGTCCAATGACATCCGTGTTGACAGAAATTTGGGATGAGTACGTTATATTATGTTTTAATGATTTAACGACTATTCCTAAATATTCGTAATCTTAATATTATAATTATCATTATTAGTGGATATTCAGTGACAGATGTAGAAAATAGGTCCTTGTATATTTTGGGGTTGTTAGACAAAGCATAATGGTTTATATACACCATTATTGATTTATGAAATTTTACTATTATTATTATAATTATTATTAGTATTAAGGATATTTGTATTATAATTATTATTAGTATTAAGGATATTTGTATATAATATGATTTTATTATTAGTGGTTTTATTATAATGGTCGAATAAATGTTTTATATATATTTGTATTTATAAAATAGGCCCTAGTCTAGGAATAGATAATATTGGTATTTTAATTAGGTATTGGATAGTATTATACCAGTATTTATATGAATATATGTATATAGAGAGATAAATATATATTGATATGTATAGGAAAATATATAGTGATATATATATATATTCTGTGTAGTATTATATACGTATAAATGTGTAGTGTGTATATATATATAATATATATGTATAAATGTATGTGTGTATATATGTAAAATATATATGAATGTATATTAATATACATGTAAATATATATATGAATATATATATATACATAAGTATGGAATTGCTAAATAGAGAAAAAAAAAAGAATGAAATAGGAAGTGAAGCTTAGCAGCCCAGCTGCTAAGCCCCATCCAAAGAAACCCCCCCGACCCAAGGAAGCAGAGGCCCAGCCGAGCCTTAACAACAGTGGCTTTTATATATATATCGTGTATATATATAGAGACGGAGAGAACTGAGAACTCCTCGAAACCCTACCATCTGCACGCCGCGCCGACACCACAGCCCCGGCGACCTCCCACAGCCAGGGCGCGGCCGTGCGCGCCTACAGGGCCGCCGTCGGTCGGCCGAGCCGCCGGAAAATGTGCGCACGCGCGCGGAAGGCGACCACAGCAACAGCAGTAATGGCAGCAACCGTGCTGATTTTGCGACGCGTCTTCGCGACGCACAATGGATCGTTTGGCGATCCATCAACTCTGGTATGTTCTCAATATAACCATCCTTATTTTCCTTTCAATCGGTTTAAACCCTAGTGACCCGAAACTCGAGGAAAATCGAGTTGAACATCGTCAAAAACCTAATTGAAAACAGAACAACATTTGGTTCAAAACATCAATTTTGGAAGGCGAAACTTTGTCGATTCCTCAACTTTATTAAAAATCTGTTTGAACAGACTTGATAACAACATATACAAGATGGAAACCCAATTAATAGTTTTAATTGTGGATGGGTATGCAGAGGTATAAACCAGTTTGAAAATCAAGAAAAACCATGAAAAACAGTTTTCAAAAACTAGAAAACTCATCCACACGACGTCCGTCCCACCATTCTGGGCGACATGGTCGCGTACCGAAAGTATCGAAAGCTGCGTAACAGCTTCGTGGTCGTGTGGGCTTTGACGGAATTCAAATTGGTCGCGTGTGCGCGACGAATTTGATACGTATCCGTCAAAATTCACCGTATCGTACACGTTGTAAATTCTTCAATTACTTTATGCACGCTCATCGGATCGAGACGAAACTTACGCCAACAGAACCGTATCATTTTTCTGGTCCTGTATGCCAAGTTTGGTCCGATTCTGAGACCGTTGATAAAATCATCGTTTTGCGGGCCCCACGGTCCCACTCAACGGGCGATTTTATGCACGGCCCGTCGGAATCCAACTCTGGATATACAGTTGGGTTCGTATCGGAAAACTGGATCCGTAGACATGTAGTTTGATGACTTTAGAGACTGTTGACCCTGACACGCTTTTCGGTGCAAAGTGGGTCCAACGGCGGACATCGTTTTTGTCCGAAATTACCGTTTTGCCCCTGTGTCCAGAATTGGACGTAAGGACAGGCAATCCTAGCTAATTAGACTATTCTGAGATCATTGGTATTATTTATTTTAGCTTTCGGGGACTGTTGTACGGGTTTTGACTATAGTGGCACATTGAGTAGTTCAGATTGTCGGTTTTACCAGGAAAGGACCACAGGCGAGTACAGTTTATTGTCTGCATTTCGATATTGATCTTTACTATATTTCATTGATTAGTCATTAGTTATGTGATTATTTTCTATTATAAATTGTTGAGTCGGGAATGAGAAGTACCAAAGATATGTGATCTGACCATAGCCCGTGTAAGACATTGTAGCCCGTGTTTATTTTCTGCAAGTAGTATAGCCCATATTTATTTTCTGCAAGTAGAATAGCCCGTGTTTATTTTCTGCAAGTAGTATAGCCCGTGTTTATTTTCTGCAAGTAGTGTAGCCCGTGTTTACTTTCTGCAGTAGTGTAGCCCGTGTTTATTTTCTGCAAGTAGTGTAGCCCGTGTTTATTTTCTGCAGTAGTGTAGCCCATGTTTATTTTTCATGCAAGTAGACATTGTAGACCATGCGGTGTAGTACCCCAGACCGATCACATATCAGAGGTACTTCTAACAGTCGGGGAGAGTATTTTGTGTCTATTTATTTACTATTGGTTTTCGTATTTACTGTTTATTTTCAAACCCATGATTGATGTCTAACCTTTGTTTTATAGTCATTTTCTTTATTTGAAATTGTATTCAGTGAATTGTGCTCGTTCCATTCCTGACTGGAAACCAACATTTTCAGGTTAGACCGTGGATTCACTTGGCATGGGAGATACGGGGATACTTGCAGCCAGAAGCCTAGAGACTAGCTAGATAGTTGAGTTGTAGTCATTCTATAATTATACAAGTTTATGTTTTAAGCAAAAGTAAAACTTGTGATCTTTGTAAATTAAATTAATCTTGTGAATGAGTATTATTTGTGATTTGATCTTCATGGCCGTGACAGCGTTCTACCGCCGACACTGCGACGTAGGCTGGCCTGGACACGTCTCGTATCCGTTAAAAAAAATGGGTGCGGGTCGTGACAAGTTTTTGTGGTGGCCCATGCAGGTCAGTCTTCGCAAATCTTGCGAACTCGTGATGTTACTTAAGTTAGTTGTACTATTGCGAGCCTACAACTAGAACATGCTCATTCACGAACAAG
The DNA here is from genome assembly GCA_029216955.1 of Iris pallida. Classification (NCBI taxonomy): domain Eukaryota; kingdom Viridiplantae; phylum Streptophyta; class Magnoliopsida; order Asparagales; family Iridaceae; genus Iris; species Iris pallida. Next base: position 44,086,980 of record JANAVB010006599.1, read on the forward strand.
GATTAATTTAATTTAGAGGAATGACTAGGACTAGGAGTCCCTTATACAAATTTACCGATGGGTAGTCTAGGCCATGCAATTTAGGATGAGGGTCATTAATTTTGATACCGTGTCAGGTCCCCATAGTTACACTATTACCTCTTGATAGGACGATATGATCCAATGTGGATAGATTATTCACTTGGTGAGGCATAGTTTCCTAGAGTAATGATCTAACCTTGATGAATTATTCAATTCATTCTCTTTGCCTCTTAGATATCCTCCCCATATCCTAGCCGAATTATCTATATAATTGCTAGTTGCCCTAAGAATCATTATTTTACAAAGTTCTGATTTTGTTATCCATATACGGACCTCGAGTTAGTTTCGATTCAAGTTTGTTCCTCAGAGGCTTAAATACACATGGAAGAGTTAGAATGTTTGTATTTTCTTTTGTCCTCAGTTATTTCTCCTGTGCAATCTTTTATCTTAAGGATTGTGACTGATAGGACAAATGCTTATGCTTTATTTCATAGGCAATTTGTTTGAATCTCTATAAGCTCATGAATATTTTCAGATATAGTTCAAAGAATGTTAATTAACTCATAATGGTAGGACAACAGCGCACTGTCGCCATTTATTTGAATTATGGAGACTATGGACTCACTGCAGCCAGCAGCGCACTGGCGAGACACAACCCCTAGAGGAGAAATTATTTAAAGAAAATATAGGTGATAGGATATTGCCAAAACTATGGCTAGTGGTCCTCTCCTGATCGTAGATGCCCTTGAGCCAATATTGGATGGAGTTAAGAAGTGTTCGATTTGGTATCATGTTGAGTTACGAAACCAAGGGTTACCACAGCCAGAGTATACGGGCGAGGCGTAATCCGCGGTGAATTGACTTCAAACATGATTACAAGTTTGGGATACCATAGAGGATAGGACAATGTTATGTATGTCCCATAAGATCTAAAGCCGATAGTAGTGGAAGTTTTGTAAGTTGGGTAGCATGTCTTCCGACCCAGCATTTTGTAGTCCTTGTGACTTACTACGAGGAATTGATTAACACTAATAGGTTTACCTAGAATATGGAATTTAGAATGTCCATAAACTATTAGACGACCAAGGCCTTAAGGGTAAGATGATAGTGGGATGTCTATAGAAGCAAGAACACCAGGTAAGTTTTGAATCTCTCTAAACTCGAACTACTTGCACCTCTTTTCAAAAATCTTGCGTACTTGTATCTTGACTATTTTGACCAACGCTGCTACTACAGCCTAGTTTTTGCAAGCTTACTCTGTTCTCGAGCTTGATTCGAGACATATGTTTAGTGGGGACGCCTGCTAACTTATTGTCTAATCAGAATCAGTACATTATGGTCTGATCAACCATGATGCATTTGGTTCGCTCTTCATTTAATTACACTACGTGGATGGAGATATATAGGTATCTAGGATCTTATCCGCGACTGCTTTGACAATTCCTCTTGAATTATATGTTCGCCTTTGAATCATGAAATTATATTCAGTAACATCTCCCTTGAATTTTTTTTATTGTTTTGTCCTTCACCGATTTGGAAAGACGAAAGCTCGTGATGGTAGAGAGATACCGCGTATCTCCATGGCTATGGTAGTTGTATACACAAGGGTAGTTATCGTCAGCCAGCCATGTGATCGAGTTACTCGTTCTTCTCTCGACCCCAAACTGTTATCGGGACTTTCAAGCCATCTGAACTTAAGAATGATTAGGATTTTACCCTTAGTCGAAATGCCTACCTAAGAGACTACCTATTCTTTAGAGACCAAAGGTTGCGAGTCTCTAATTAATTGCTGGAAGCTTGCCTTAACTAGCAACCCTTAAAGCCTTGAACCAACCCTTCCTCGACCGAAGCCCACAGTTAGACATGAGATGAGCGGACAATAGGGTAATCATTTACCATGACACTCCTCCCGAGATTGGTTTCCAACAAATATTAACCTGGTTATGTAAATATTTTATATTAAGACCTAACTAGTGTTGGAACACCACAGTCACTTGTTTAGCTATTACCATAGATTAAATACCCTGTCAAAATTGTGATATACCAGTTGTCAACAACAACGCATGATCACTACAACCCATACCACTAGAACCCTTATGACAATAGTCTGACAGGTTTGACAACTAGAGATTCACGACTCAGTTGTTAGAAATCTCTTCATAGGACATGCCTTGGGGCTGGTTACCCCGTCGATAACTCTTGTACACTATGGATGGGTATATCCTCTATGTATCGACCATGTGTTATTGCACACACTCGTTCTCCATTTATTGAGGAACGATCCTTGACTTGACTTATATCTACCGTATTCTGATACGTCGTACCTTATTCTTTATTACCGAGAATCGAGGTGCGATATCCTGACATTGAAATCCTTCTAACCTTATTATTCCTAAGACCATGCCCTAATTTTTAAGGTGGGTAGACTGTAAGCCTTCCAAAATTTTGTGATATACAAGGACTACCGATTGATTTGAATAACTTCCATTAGGATGATGATTAGTGCCCTTGGACTCCCACTTTTCATTTAGATCATTTTGTGTCCCCGGCCGTGTCATTAATATTCGGAGCACGAGGCCAGTTGTTACCTTTCAACAAACTTCACATGTAAGATCTAGATGAGTCCATCTTCATCTAGGTATATCATGTCCCACTCAAACCTGTCCCCTTGTACTCTATTTTTGTGCTACGATTTTCAAGTTAAAAAGGACTAGCTACAACCCTTACCATAGTACCGGTTTACTTTCCGACTTCCATTAGAACCTCAACCTCGACTCGATTCATTCAACCCAATATATGGTTGTGATCTACTTGAAGTCCACTAAACACGTCCTTAGTGTACCACTCAATTGTGTTTTCTCGTGCTACTTAAACACAAAAGTCACGGAAGACGCATTTTGGACTTAAGACCTGGCTAACTAACCCGACTGGCAACTAGTTCAACCACTTGGGTTGGAACTTATTCTAGGTTACCTTAACCTAATAGAAATAGTTTTGGGGCCTTGACCAGTCAATATAGATTGAAATACAAGGTTCATCCAACCAGCAATTGATTTCCAATCAAGGAACCCATTAAGACCCCGTATAGTCCATCCATGCATACCACCGTAGTTGGACTATAAAAAAACTGAACTTTTGATATAGGTCCCTATACCTATTACGTATTCTCCCTCTCTTAAAACGTGAAGTCATTCGTAACCAATATTCCATTTACCTGGAAGTCGCGATACGAACTTGTATTGCACTTTACCCCTTACTCGTGTGGTTAAATAAACACGAAAAAGATCACAATCTTGATTTCTCCAATTTTTGTTCTATTATGGAACTTAGTTTAGAATTTCGAGAACGAAACTCCTGTATTGCACGGATGGCAAGCTCCTCTAAGAACGAAGGATCTCTTCGAAGTTAGCCAGTGATTGGAACGGAGTAGCCCCAATCTAGCTAATAAGTCAATGGTTCATGAGGTCCATTTTATCGGTATCATTTGATATCCTCTACCGCTTTTGAAACTTCGTGCTTGTTCACACTTATTCTTCCTCGTCCTTTCGTACCATTGACTCTCGTCCTTCCTATTTTGGGGGTCGATAACCGTGTTGCTTAGAATTTAGCAGTGGTTATAGTATAAGTTAGTTGATAATTGAATTTTGGGTTGCTTGATAGATATGCAAGGATTATAGATACCATAGGTGATAGATATCCATTGGAAGAATTTGAGCAACTAGTTGGATGATTATAAAATTTTAGTGACCTAGCTTTGAGGGAGTAGTGTGGCCAAAGGTGGGTAGAAGTCCTCGATATTTTTGTAGTTGCCAAAATGGACAAGGAGAAGGATATGAACTATTTTTGAGGAATTAAAAATTTGAGGAGATTAGGGTAATGGTAGAGTTCTTTTTGAATTTAAGGAATAGTTATGAATTTAAATTTCAAGGACGAAATTATTTTTAAGGTGGATAGATTTGTAGCTCCCCTTCCCAAAAATGTATAAATATTTTATTATTATTTTTATAGTTGTTTTTAGACTTTTAATAAATAATTATTTAGATTATTATTACGGTAAATGATTTTGCCATGTTTAGGAATTGGAGTACAAGGTGACGAGAAATCGTGGCACGATTAGTACAGTGACGTGCCTCGACTAGTATAATGGCCATGCCATGGAGGACTGAGCCGTAGGGACGTCCTAACTAGGAAACCAGGCCAAGTCATGACTTAACCCATACCGAAGATTTTTATTATTATTTATATTATTGAGTTTATGGAAAACCGGTTACACCATTTTAGTCCGGACTGAGCCCGAGCCCATGTAGGTCATGCGGCGCGTCCAATGACATCCGTGTTGACAGAAATTTGGGATGAGTACGTTATATTATGTTTTAATGATTTAACGACTATTCCTAAATATTCGTAATCTTAATATTATAATTATCATTATTAGTGGATATTCAGTGACAGATGTAGAAAATAGGTCCTTGTATATTTTGGGGTTGTTAGACAAAGCATAATGGTTTATATACACCATTATTGATTTATGAAATTTTACTATTATTATTATAATTATTATTAGTATTAAGGATATTTGTATTATAATTATTATTAGTATTAAGGATATTTGTATATAATATGATTTTATTATTAGTGGTTTTATTATAATGGTCGAATAAATGTTTTATATATATATTTGTATTTATAAAATTGGCCCTAGTCTAGGAATAGATAATATTGGTATTTTAATTAGGTATTGGATAGTATTATACCAGTATTTATATGAATATATGTATATAGAGAGATAAATATATATTGATATGTATAGGAAAATATATTGTGATATATATATTCTGTGTAGTATTATATACGTATAAATGTGTAGTGTGTATATATATATATAATATATATGTATAAATGTATGTGTGTATATATCTAAAATATATATGAATGTATATTAATATACATGTAAATATATATATGAATATATATATATACATAAGTATGGAATTGCTAAATAGAGAAAAAAAAAATGAAATAGGAAGTGAAGCTTAGCAGCCCAGCTGCTAAGCCCCATCCAAAGAAACCCCCCCCCCACCCCGACCCAAGGAAGCAGAGGCCCAGCCGAGCCTTAACAACAGTGGTTTATATATATATATCGTGTATATATATAGAGACGGAGAGAACCGAGAACTCCTCGAAACCCTACCATCTGCACGCCGCGCCGACACCACAGCCCCGGCGACCTCCCACAGCCAGGGCGCGGCCGCGCGCGCCTACAGGGCCACCGCCGGTCGGCCGAGCCGCCGAAAAATGCGCGCACGCGCGCGGAAGGCGACCACAGCAACAGCAGTAATGGCAGCAACCGTGCTGATTTTGCGACGCGTCTTCGCGACGCACAATGGATCGTTTGGCGATCCATCAACTCTGGTATGTTCTCAATATAACTATCCTTATTTTCCTTTCAATCGGTTTAAACCCTAGTGACCCGAAACTCGAGGAAAATTGAGTTGAACATCGTCAAAAACCTAATTGAAAACAGAACAACATTTGGTTCAAAACATCAATTTTGGAAGGCGAAACTTCGCCGATTCCTCAACTTTATTAAAAATCTGTTTGAACAGACTTGATAACAACATATACAAGATGGAAACCCAATTAATAGTTTTAATTGTGGATGGGTATGCAGAGGTATAAACCAGTTTGAAAATCAAGAAAAACCATGAAAAACAGTTTTCAAAAACTAGAAAACTCATCCACACGACGTCCGTCCCGCCATTCCGGGCGACGTGGTCGCGTACCGAAAGTATCGAAAGCTGCGTAACAGCTTCGTGGTCGTGTGGGCTTTGACGGAATTCAAATTGGTCGCGTGTGCGCGACGAATTTGATGCGTATCCGTCGAAATTCACCGTATCGTACACGTTGCAAATTCTCCAATTACTTTATGCACGCTCATCGGAGCGAGACAAAACTTGCACCAACAGAACCGTATCGTTTTTCTGGTCCTGCATACCAAGTTTGGTCCGATTCTGAGACTGTTGATAAAATGACCATTTTGCGGGCCCCACGGTCCCACTCAACGGGCGATTTTGTGCACGGCCCGCCGGAATCTAACTCTGGACATACGGTTAGGTTCGTATCGAAAAACTGGATCTGTAGACATGTAGTTTGACGACTTTAGAGACTGTTGACCCCGACACGCTTTTCGGTGCAAAGCGGGTCCAACGGCGGACATCGTTTTTGCCCGAAATTACCGTTTTGCCCCTGTGTCCAGAATTGGACGTAAGGACAGGCAATCCCAGCTAATTGGACTATTCTGAGATCATTGGTATTATTTATTTCAGCTTTCGGAGACTGTTGTACCGGTTTTGACTATAGTGGCACATTGAGTAGTTCAGATTGTCGGTTTCACCAGCAAAGGACCACAGGCGAGTACAGTTTATTGTCTGCATTTCGATATTGATCTTTACTATATTTTATTGATTAGTCATTGGTTATGTGATTATTTTTTATTATAAATTGTTGAGTCGGGAATGAGAAGTACCAAAGATATGTGATCTGGCCATAGCCCGTGTTAGACATTGTAGCCCGTATTTATTTTCTGCAAGTAGTATAGCCCGTGTTTATTTTCTGCAAGTAGAATAGCCTGTATTTATTTTCTGTAAGTAGTATAGCCCGTGTTTATTTTCTGCAAGTAGTGTAGCCCGTGTTTACTTTCTGCAGTAGTGTAGCCCGTGTTTATTTTCTGCAAGTAGTGTAGCCCGTGTTTATTTTCTGCAGTAGTATAGCCCGTATTTATTTTTCATGCAAGTAGACATTGTAGACCGTGCGGTGTAGTACCCCAGACCGATCACATATCAGAGGTACTTCTAACAGTCGGGGAGAGTATTTTGTGTCTATTTATTTACTATTGGTTTTCGTATTTACTGTTTATTTTCAAACCCATGATTGATGTCTAACATTTGTTTTATAGTCATTTTCTTTATTTGAAATTGTATTCAGTGAATTGTGCTCGTTCCATTCCTGACTGGAAACCAACATTTTCAGGTTAGACCGTGGATTCACTTGGCATGGGAGATACGGGGATACTTGCAGCCAGAAGCCTAGAGACTAGCTAGATAGTTGAGTTGTAGTCATTCTATAATTGTACAAGTTTATGTTTTAAGCAAAAGTAAAACTTGTGATCTTTGTAAATTAAATTAATCTTGTGAATGAGTATTATTTGTGATTTCATCTTCATGGCCGTGACAGCGTTCTACCGCCGACACTGCGGCGTAGGCTGGCTTGGACACGTCTCGTATCCATTAAAAAAACGGGTGCGGGTCGTGACAAGGAGTTCAAGCGCCTGTTCAAGAAGAAGTTCCACCCATATGTAGCACGAGAGGTGCTAGTGAGCCAGTTTGAGCATCTGGAACAAGGCAACCACACCGTTGATGAGTATACAGCTGAGTTTTCTCGCCTCAGTCGCTTTGCGGAGAACTTGGTGAGCACCCGGAAAGACAAGGCATGACGGTTCATGAAAGGACTGTCACACGAGATTTGCTTAGCCATCGCCACCAGCCGAGCTACTACCTATGAGGAGATTCTGGAGGTCGCACAAGCAGTGGAGGCAGAACTACATTACAGACCGAAGAGGAGTCGAGAGACTTTTGGAGGAAACAACAACCAATCAGCCCCGGCGAAGCGTCCCCAGTTCCAGCAGAAGACATTTCAGCACCATCATTAGCAGCAGTTCCAGCCTGCTGGTAAAATCCCAGCCTATCAGCAGAACCGGACTCCAGCCCGAGCCCAGACGCAGCAGCCGCAGAGACAGCAACAGCAGGTTCCGCACTGCACTCACTGCGGGAGGAGCAGGCACATTTGGGAGGACTGCCGGAAGAGACTCGGATCATGCTTATATTGTGGATCTCCATCGCATCAACAGAAAGACTGCTTACGGGTCCCTAATCGGACATGACGCGAGACGGCATCGGCACAGAGAGGACCAGCAGCACCTCAGCCATGAGGTCCCCCACTACCCACTCAGCAACAGAATTTCGCTCAGCACCAGCAGCGAGGCGCACCCCAGCAGGGCCGAGCTTTTGCTATGGCTATTGAGGAGCCCGAGCCCACACCAGATGTGATAGCAGGTTCCATACTTCTTGATTCTATTTCTGCTGTAGCTTTGTTTGATTCCGGTGCATCCCATAGTTTTATCTTTGTAGCTTTTGTATTCAAGCATAGTATAGCGTCTGTATCGTTTGGCGGTAGTTGCAAAATTATGACAGGCGGAGGCATTATCCTAGTCAAGGATATTTGCATGAGGCGGCGCATCACATTGGGAGGAAGGGAGTTGCACGCTAACTTGCTCGTAATGCCACTACCGAGTTTCGACATTGTTCTCGGTATGGATTGGTTGAATAAGAATTTTGCCAGTATAGACTATCATCGAGGATGTGTTGTATTCAGTCCTCCGGAGGAACCGACATTCGAGTTCGCGAGATGAGCAGTCGAGCAGCAGCACGGAGCTATTTGCGGAGCTATGATCGAGGGAGAGGAGATCCCACATCCCATCATCACGGAGTTTATGGACATTTTTCCCGAAGACTTACCAGGATTGCCGCCAGACAGGGACATCGAGTTTGCTATTGATCTAGTGCCAGGCGCAGTACCGACGGTACAACCGGTATATCGGATCAACAACAAGGAGGCTGAGGAACTGAAGAAACAGATAGACGAATTGCTAGAAAAAGGGTTCATCATGGAGAGTTCGTCGCCATGGGGCTCCCCTGTCCTTTTTGTACCGAAGAAGGATGGTACGGTGCGAATGTGCATCGATTACCGAACCTTGAACAATCTTACTATCAGAAAGAAGTATCCGCTGCCGAGGATAGATGATCTCTTCGACCAGTTGAGCGGCACGCGGGTATTCTCCAAGACAGATTTGAGGTCGGGCTACCATCAGTTGAAAGTGAAGAAGGAAGACATAACGAAGACTGCTTTTCGGACCAAGTATGGACAATACGAGTTTATGGTGATGCCATTCGGATTGACGAATGCCCCGGCAGTTTTCATGAACTTGATGAACAAGGTATTCCATCCGTACCTTGACAAGTTCGTGGTGGTATTTATCGATGACATACTCATCTATTCGAAAACACCGAAGGAGCACGAGGAACATCTGAGGATCGTGCTAGAGACCCTCAGGAAGGAGAAGCTCTATGGAAAGCTCTCGAAATGTGAGTTCTTCTTAGACAAGGTAGAGTTTCTTGGTCATGTGGTGACTGGCGACGGTATATCCGTCGACCCAAAAAAGGTGACAGCAGTGGAAGCATGGTCTACGCCGACTACAGTGGCAGAGATACGAAGTTTCTTGGGGCTAGCAGGGTATTATCGGAAGTTCGTGCAGGACTTCGCGCGGGTTGCAGAGCCGCTTACTAGGCTCACGAGGAAGGATGTGGAGTTCGTATGGACGAAGGATTGCCAGGCTGCGTTCGATGAGTTGAAGAAAAGACTGACGACACCCCCAATCTTAGGTTTGCCTTCGGGATCGGAAGATTTCATCATTTATAGTGATGCCTCGGACAAAGGACTGGATTGTGTCCTAGAGCAGAATAAGAGAGTGATAGCCTATACGTCTCGACAGTTGAGACCGCATGAGAAGAACTACCCCACTCACGATCTTGAGTTGGCAGCCATGATCTTCGCCTTGAAGCTGTGGAGACATTATTTGTACGGAGAGCGAGTGAAAATCTTCACTGACCACAAAAGCTTTAAGTACGTCTTCACGCAAAAGGAGTTGAACATGAGGCAGCGCAGATGGCTTGAGCTGATGAGTGACTATGACATATCACTGCAGTATCATCCAGGAAAAGCCAATGTTGTTGCGGATGCTTTGAGCAGGTATCCCGTAGCAATGTGCTTGACTCGAGAACATCACTTGTTAGTGGATTTAGAGAGCTTGGGCATCGAGATCGTCATTCCAGGAGCCGAGATACAGATGATGGGCATGCAGATTCAGTCAGGGCTGATGGACAGGATTCGGGAGGCACAGCACCAGGATGAGCAACTGAAGGACATCATAGCACAGGCACGAGCGGGTTTGCTCGATGATTTCAACATTGCAGAGGATGGTTCATTGTGGCACGGGACGAGACTTTGTGTACCTAGTGGGGAGTTGAGAGAAGAAGTTTTGCAGGAGGCACACCGTTCCCAGTATTTTCTACACCCGGGAGCCAATAAGATGTACAAGGACCTGAGAAACCACGTATAGTGGTATGGCATGAAACGCGAAGTAGCTCGCTTCGTGTAACGCCCCAATCCCAAAATACGTAGGACTAGGAACGTAGACATGCTAGCTGTATTCATACAAAGTATACTCCAATATATGAAAGCCTCGTATAAATACATAAGCTGTAAAATACAGTAGAACCATAACTAACTAATCTCATCCACGAATCAAAGAATAAAAGATATCATATATCAACTATGAATTTGTCTTGATACAATATGTTGGGCGAAGACAAATCTACTACCAACAAAATAAGAAAAAGTACATAGAAAATGAAATGAGTGGTGAGCGAAGCGAAGACGATCCAAATGCAATCATCCTCGAAGAAGTAGCGAAGATCACGGCTAGAGCTAAAGCACCTGCAAAAGACAATAGCATACACCTGGCAAGACAACCAGGTCCTCAGAGGGACGTAACAAGACACATAATAGCATGCCATATAAACTGAATAAATATTGCTTAATAAATAAGTAAATCGAATTTATAACATAGTCCAATACGTACCTACTGAACGAGCGTACCATCCCCCCAACCAAACAAGGATAGGAGATGGTAAACTAATTTACGGCGACGTATCTTTCCATGCTAAGAATCCGATATGGTATCCGGACCCCAACAAGGTTCAATACCTTCTCATCGAAGTAGTAAGTCACACCTACAACCAAACAAGGATAAGATGTGACGAACTAATCCGCGACAAGTTATTGTTCCAAGCCACGGTCAGATACAAGTACCCAAACCAAAAGTACTCGTACCTAACGGACAGGGTAGCCTACCATTCTAAGTGAAATGTTGTTAAGAACAATCCTTCCTACGCATGGGTCCTGGCTAAATAGGATCGGCGTAGTCCCCCTTGGGCACCAGAGACCCCAGCAGGAAGAGCATGACGTTCCGCAGAATCGTCAGTGGCCGTCAGTAATCTTGGGTCATCAACCCCGTATCTCCAGCGGAGAGTCCGGGTCACAAGGGAAGTGCATCGAAGCCCATACGCTAAGGAATTGTCCTCCCCGTCCAATGCCTACTGTGTTGTATCCACAACACAAACTACTATAACTGCTAAGTCAAACTAGCATGCAACCTCTATTAGCGGTTATTCCTATCGCACGGCTTGTACGTACTGGTGGCCAGCCAATCACGTACTTCCGTGTTCTACATGCGACACACAACTTCGTGTTTACAACGTGTCAAGGCCAATGAATGCGACACACAAGGTGGTCCCTTAAATCTAGGTTTAATTTGTAAGAAAAATAATACACAGCAGGAAATATAATTGAACAGTTATGCCATGTATCACAGTTTATAAAGAAAATAAGTAATGCATGAAATATGAGCTAAAAATAATTAAACAGCTAATGGCAAGGTGTCTTGCCTGATATTGCGTCCGATGTGCTGCGATGATCACGGTGGCACGATCTGCGACTTTGGTGCAATAACTGTACAAGGGGACCTTGGATAGTGACACGGTCAGTTCCATTGGGTCCAGGACGGTCGAATTGGTTAGGGTCGGTAGTAGGATGTACAGAACTTGGTGAGATGATAGGGAATATAAAGGATTGGTCATGGATATGAGACAATTCGAAAGAAATAGGATAAATATATATACACTTTTTGAAAACTATTTATTATACTAGAAAATAAAATTATATAAGAATCCAGTCAATTTATTTATTTGGTACAAAACTATTTTAAGCTTAATAGGCCCAAAATATAGACTTTACCAAGCCAAATAAAACATCTATTTACTAAATCGCAAAATATTTAATAGTAGTTATATATACAAAATTTTGTTCAGTAATTTAAAATTAAGTTTGGAAATAATATTTAAAACTAATGATCCTAGTTACTAAAGTAATACTCGTCAATATGCAAATATTTATATATATATACAATGTACTATGATTAAATATATATTATGTATACATGAATTTTTTTACCAAAATATCTATGCTAAATTCACATATTAGTAATAATAATAGTAGTAATAGTAAGACAATATTAATTATGATGTTTAACAAAAATCAAATTTTGGAATAATAATCAAATAGTAATAATATAATAATCCTATTATTAATAATTTCAAAGTATAACAGTAAAATAAAACGAAAATAGAAGAAAAATAATAAATAAATAATTTTTAACAGTGACTACCTACACCTCTTCTCCTCGAGAGAAGTGCACACTGCACACCAGCAGAAAGAAAGAGAAAAAGAAGAAAGAAAGAAATATAAAATAAGTAAAATACAACAACACCACTCGAGCAAAGGGAGAGAAGGAGAGAGAAAGAGCTGTAGAAAAAAAATGGGGGGGAAGAGAAGATGAGGGCGGCGGCGGTGAGAAGAAGGAAGGGGCGGATGGAGAAAGCTGGGAAGGGGAGAGAGCGGGGAAGCTTGGGCTCGATCGGCGGTGGTGGTGGCTCGAGGTGCACGCCGGAAGGAGCTCAGCGGCGCGTACGGCGGCCAGATGCGAGGGTTCCGGCCGGGGGTTTTGGGAGTCGGGTGAGGCGGAGGAAGCTGGCGCAGGGCGGCGCGATGGCCGGTGCTGATCCGCGCGCTGGAGGCGCTGGCGGGAGCGGTGGCTCGCTCGTGCGGAGTCGAGCGCGGCGGAGACGTTGGTCGGGAGATGGGGTGGCGCCGGCGGAGCTCGCCGCTTGGTCGTAGCTGGACGCACGGGAGGCCGGAGGGACTCGGTCGGCACCAGCGACGCGGCGTCAGTTGCCGGGACGGGGAGCGACCAGTGGCGGCTGATCTACCAGCGGTGCTCGGCGTACGCGGCGGACGGTTCTCGGCCAGGCGAGGTAAGTGTTAGGGTTAGGGTTTTGTTTCTTCTTTCTGGAGTTTCTGGGTGGTGACGACGAACGGTGGGGTAGGCGAAGTCGGCGACCGAGATGGCCGTGACGACGGTGACGGTGCGGGTGGCTCTGCCTTGTGGCAGTGCTGGGTCTTGGGGATGGGGTGGCACCGGGTGCAGTGGCGCCGGTAATGGTGGTCCGGGTGGTGGTTGGTCTTGGATGATGGTGGTGGCCGGGCTGTGCTCGAGGTGGTCAAGTGGCGTGTAAGTGGAGGCTGGTTGCTGTCGGCGAGTCGGGGTAGGTGGTGTTGGTTGTGATGGCAGCAGGGTGTCGGACCTTGGTGGTGGAGGCGACGGGACTTGGCTGGGGTCGAGGCTGAGGAGGTGTGTAGGTGTCAGGGACATGGTGGACGGCAGGGGATGGCTAGGATTTGCTAGGATTAGAGATTTATAAGTGTCGGGGTTGTCGACACGAAAGATCTATGTAATTGTAAATGTAATGGAATAAGAATTTGATGATGGATCACGGACACGAGGCACGCAAAATTTGTGGTGGAGAAAATTTGGTGGATGAAATAATATGGAGGAGTACCTGCCTATATTTATAGGATGTGGGAATTCCCACTTGGGATAGGATTAGGATATTCAAACCCAATTGGATATTTCTTAATTTAATTTAAAAGCAATTAAATCCAAATCTAAATCCAAATCCAAATTTAATTCAAATCTAATTTAGATTCTATCCTTTATTTAAAATCAATCAGTAAATCAAATCAAATCTAATCCAAATCCAACTACAATATAAATTTGAATCCAACTAAATTCTTGGCTTAAAATCAAATCAATTTGAAATATAAATTTTAATTATTTAAATAGATCCATAAAATCAAATCAAAATTTAAATGCCACAATAAATTCAAAAATATGTTTTCCAAAATACTATAATAATTAATTTCAAAAATAATAAATCTTTTTGAATAATAAATCTTTTTTTTTTGAACAATACAACATTAATATTAAATAATTTCGAAATACATTATTATTTAAAATAAATAAATATTTATGAAATAAATATTTTTGCACAAAGACTTTTATTATTAATAACTGCTAAGAACAATAGACTTTTTATGGCAAGAATAATAATATTTTGAAAGTGTAAGAAATAAAAAAATAATTGTTTTTCTAAAATATGTATGCTCGCACATATTCGTACTCGTCGAGCAAACAAAAAATTTCGCATACGACGTACAATACGACCACGTGACATACAGTACAAAAATTTTAAATCGGTATAAATTTTAATATATAAAAATAGTAGAAAATTTAGGGGTTTTACACTTCGTTTCTAGGTGCCTCGTATGTCAGCGGGTCAAAGCCGAGAGGCAGAGACCAGGAGGATTGTAGCAGCCGCTACCGATACCCGAGTGGAAGTGGGAACACATCGCTATGGATTTCATTTCCAGTCTTCCACGGACATCGGGCGGGAAGGATGCGATTTGGGTCATCATTGACCGGTTGACCAAATCGGCCCACTTTATTCCATTTAAAGTGGGGTTGTCTACGGAGAAGCTGGCAGAGCTCTATGTGAAGCAGATAGTCCGATTGCACGGGGTTCCAGTGAGTATCGTGTCGAACCGTGACAGTAGGTTCACCTCTTATTTTTGAAGGAGTCTACAGGCTAGCTTGGGCACAGCGCTCAAGTTCAGCACTGTATATCATCCGCAGACGGATGGACAGTCCGAGCGGACCATTTAGACGCTCGAGGATATGCTGCGGACATGCATGCTAGATTTTGGCGGCTCATGGGAGGATCACCTTCATCTCGTGGAGTTCTCCTATAACAACAGCTACCAAGCTAGTATCGAGATGTCCCCTTTTGAGGCGTTGTATGGTCGGAGATGTCGTACCCCGCTGTCTTGAGACGATGTGGAAGAGCGTGCATTGTTGGGACCGGAGATGGTAGTAGATGCTGCGGAGAAGGTCAAGATGATTAGGGAGCGGCTTCGCGTGGCTCAAGACAGGCAGAAACACTGGGCCGACAGTCACCGTAGGCCGTTAGAGTTTGAGTTATAGAATTTTCTTAAGACTAAATTGCATATGTAGTTATGAGTATAGTGTTAACATTTTGTGCATCTAGGTCGGAGACTTGGTATTTTTGAAGATTTCTCCGACACGTGGCACTATCCGTTTCGGTAAAGGCGGCAAACTCAGCCCACGTTTCATTAGGCCGTTTGAGATTCTCGAGAAAATTGGTACAGTAGCATACCGATTAGCCTTGCCGCCTGCACTGAAAGGAGTACACAACGTGTTCCACGTATCCCAGCTGCGACGATACGTGGCAGACCCCAGTCATGTCTTGGACCATTCAGAGCTCGAGGTGGGACCGAGCCTCAGTTACCAAGAGCAGCCCGTGGAGATTCTGGACCGCAGAGAGAAGGTGCTAAGGAATCAAGTGATCCCCTTGGTTCGTGTCGCGTGGAGACACCACTCCCCAGGCGAGTCCACTTGGGAGAGGGAGGAAGAGATGCGCGAACGCTACCCTTTCCTTTTCGAGCCTTGAGGTATACTTCCACCTCTTATCAATCCTAAATTTCGAGGACGAAACTAATTCAAGGGGGATAGACTTGTAAACCCCTTGATCAATTTTCCTTCATGCTAAAAATTTTCTTATCTACTTTATAATTTATTAATTTCGAATTACTAATTTATTATTCCTAAATTAGATACTGGTTCTCCTATACACCCAAATATGTAAATATAGGTATTACATTAGAGACTCTTTGGAATAGAAGATTGTTTGTGGACCTTAAGGACACTTTCCAACTTAAACCACCAATCAGAGAGAACCAGGATCCGGATGCAATTTCGACCTCCTGCTACTGGTAGATAGGATTGGTCCCATGTAGGTCTACATGTACACATGTCTTATTAGAAGAACTCCACCTTTTTGCAAAAGACCAAGTCCAGGAGGAGGTTTGCATAGGAATCCTTAGGTTAAGTCAAATGGTTGTTACCATTCAAATCCTCCTTTCAAGCAGACCCTGCTGTTAGACCAACCCCCTTTAGCAGAGACCAAATCAGTTATGTGGTATCCTTCTTGAACAGGAAGTGAAGCCAAGGCTTAACCCTGCCAGTTTCAATTAAACCGACCACAAATCGCAAGAGGGGAGAATAAACTGAATTCGAGTAATAATCAGATTCTCCACAGGGGGTAGGATTCAGTAGAATCAAATAGGAGTTTAAACACTTAATTGATAAACCCTATTAGTTTTAAATCAAGCAGACCTTATCTTCTTATATATATATATAAACTGTTTGAGGGATTTCCTGAGTGCTACTCGAGCAAAAAGGGGAGGGAGACAGATCGTGAGTTCAACAAGTTCAACCCTTCTTTGTCACGCCCCGACCCGAGAAATCGCTCGTCCTCGCTAGATTTTACCCGAATCATCGTCCTCACAGGGGCGTGATGCCGCACGAGCCTGGAGTTGCGCTCGTGCAAGGCAAGATAACAGGTTCACATAGAACTATCTCAATTTGATAACATAAGCAGCGGAAGGAAACAAAGTAAAACATAAGAATCTCTTTTATTGATTTTGAACTGAAGATTACAAAGGCTCTGAATAGCCCAACATAAAATACCAATTGGCTACAACGCTCATGATCTCTCCAGCTCACAAAGGATTACATTGTTCCATACATTATACCTCTTTATAGCCACCAAGTAGTCTTCGACCGAACATCTCCATGTCGCAAGTCCGAACGCCTATACGGAAGCTCCTCTTGAACGCCAAGGACTCCATGCCTCGGTACGTCCAAGCCAAGCTCCGCCCCGCGCCGATCATAACCTGAGCCTGCACATAAACTAGTGGGGATTAGTGCTTTCGTCCTCGCTTCGCACTGATCAAGACCCGCTCGTACCCAAACCAAACACTTAATCATTTAGTGAGCATGCATCTTAATTGATGATCTTTCTATTTAGCCTTAGGATCAATTTTATGGCAATACTCATGCATGCATACTTATCATCCTGTGTCCGATACCGTGTTCCTGCAGCAGATACAGTTAGACATAATCTGAACATAAACATAGTGATCGTGCACATCCCGTCCCATATTGCCTAGCCTGCACGGGTTAGAACTTAACATGAGCAATCATACGATTCTCGCAACCAACCAATCATAAACGTAAACATATGCATAATGGGTGGCAGGCCCTGCGCCTGCACCCAGCTCTCATCTCAGCCCACCGGCCCTATCTATATGAAGGTCACGGTGTTTCACACCGTAATGGACTTGGCATCTCATATGTGTAAGCATACAATCGCTTCGATACGGGTTGCTAGCCCAGTATCCGAAGGATCCCAAACTTACGGATATCATAGCTTATCACAGCACTGGACGGTCGCAATCCGTCCAAATGTTGTGTACCATAAATACCACATATAATTCCCTCCTAGGCCGAACGGTCCCGGTGCCCCGGCGTAACCGTTCGAGGGAAGCCGTACCCGTATACGGGCCATCCGAGTCCATTGACCATGCAATACGTGCCATAGCAAACACACATAACAATCCAACCAAATCCTCCGTTGCATAAACATAGTCTCGTTCCATAAATAGTTTTCCGTGCCATAAACGGTTTCCCATGCCATAAACATAATCCACCATTTATATGGGGAGCTCCGTCGGCGTTATGCCCCAACACATCCATATTGATGCACGACGCCCAATGGCTTAGTCATCTCATACTCGTATTCAACGCGTACCATTCGTAAGTTATTCTCATAGCATAATTCCGTATTACTTAGTCTTTTCGTAACATAAGTGCCCGAAGGCACGCTCAGCACCGTATTCAATGTTCTACGCCTAGTGTTCAATGTTCTCGGAGTCGTGCACATGATGCACATCTCAATATCGTCTTTCAATGTTCTACCATCATTGCCCTACCGCAACTCGTACACTTGATGCACGTCGCTTCCATTGTTTGATTGTTCAATATTCTACCTTAGTGTTCGACGCATACTTAGACACTTACTCGCCGAGCCACGCTCGCTTACTCAATAGCAACTTTACGCATACCATAACATTTTATTAGACGTGAAGGAATAGGGAGAGAGAGTCAATAATCCGCCCACCTTAAGCCGATACGCCTTGCCGTCTCGCCGATTGAAGTATCTCGCTTCCATAACTCGATCGCATAGCTAACTCTCGGACTTAGCCATTCCTTTGAACTACTCGGTTGATTTGGCCTATCGCGCCCATGTCATAATCCGTTGCAAGGCCATGATTTGGTTTCGCGGACATTTCATTGCATAAGGCAAAATGCCGACCTCTTATCGTCCAGCGTAAAAGCATAGCCTACACACCAGATCAACTAAAATCAGCACTTGCTCAAATGGGACTTATCCTTTGCATCGATTTGATTTATAGATTCCAACCGACTCAAAGCTTACCTTTGGCCAACGTAACTCTCGCATCGATTCGCATCGATACTTCATCGGGTCAACGCAACTCTTCGAGTCAACGACTCATCATAATGTACCGTGCGGAGCGGGGCATTACATAATATACCACTCAAAATCAGGTTCGTCCTCGAACTGAAACCAACACTTAATCCAAGTGCCTCGCATAGATCGCTTCACGATCTCGTGCTACTATCGTTCAATCATACAACTTAGTTTGGATCATACACATATTTTAGGCGTCCCACCAATATATGCATTTCAGCCAAGCTCAGTTGTAGGATTATCAGAACAACTAACAAGCTCAACTTAATCCTCAAGCACCAATCAGTCCGTACTCGACTTAGTCAAATCTTAGCGCATATTCTCCAATACTCTTCGTATGCATCATCCCGTAACATGCGATCCTCTTCCAACATCTTGCACATAACTTAACTCGAAACTATTAGTTCGATCTCATAAGCTTCTTGCTGGCCACCTACACTCGTATTGCATCAACTCATTGCGCATCCGATCACAACAATTCTCTGCAATGCCTACTCGTCCAACCATTTCCTATCTCTCGCATAACTCAAGTCTTTCATCCAATCATTCATAACGCTTGGCCTTAACGACATGGACTACGTCCACATGTCTCAAATTCTATTGCCTACAATCTATGCTAAGTCTCGCACACAATGATCCATATGTGATTCACATTCTCTCGCTCTATCCGTACATTGCGTCTGGAGCTACCCCCGCTAGGTAACTTATCCAGACATCATGCTCGCGCTCTTCCGACACCAGAGGTCAACTTGAGTCTACGATGCTCAAAGGCAACAATCTTTCTGACCCAAGGTCTCTTACGATACACATATCTCCGTTTCTCAGTCGAATAGGAATTCCTTACTCAATCTTTGAATCAGTCCCGACTAGTTCATTTCATAACATCGATGATGCGCTCAACATACATGGCCTAACCGTTACTTAAACCGATCTACGACACAACTCTTAGGGTCGTTCTACTATCCATCGCTCTTGCGCATTGCAGAATTCTTGCAATCGCCTTACCGCATCACTATACTAGGCACGTTTCTCAATATCCATTCGATCCAACATAACTTTTCTGACCATATCGATTCTAGTACTCGCCAATTTTCAAAACACGATACTCATTCGCTTAGACTTATTCTTAACATGCACTATCTCATCTTTCATCCTCGACGAAATTTCTTATACGACTTCATTGGGTCATCCTATGGGACTTCAACAGTCACTTGATTTGGCGGTCAAGTCTTCTAGGGTTACCTACCCCGAAACTACGCTCGATAATTGAAGATCATCAACGAGGGACAGTTACAACGAACCATGCTATATCCTATCGCGGAGCCAAATCAATTCCCGATATTACTATTCGATTCACTCATGCATTACCGTTGACTATCTTGCTAATCGTACGACATCTACTCGCCTCAGGTTCGAGTTTTACCTATCCGTAATCACAGTCCGACACATTCCATACTCCTCGAAACCATCCTCGAACAACTTTCGCATCAAACCACAAGTCCATATCAAATTTGCCATGTCTTGTAAGTTCGATCATCCCCGCTGGATGAATCACCATACCAGCGCTCACGCAGAATGATCGTTCTAATTTGACGTGACGCATGTGCGAGGCTGGTGTTGCGCTCGCTCAAGACAAGAATGTCAACATAGTGGTGATCCGCGAAGTAATCCAGACACTTTCGATTTCATCCAAGCAATATCCATCGACTCCTAAATTCTCCGAAGCACTCTTACCGTTATCATCCCAATTGCCATAACTTAACTTGCATCTTATTCATCCAACAACAATGCTCAACAAAAATTTTTGTTCATTGGATCAGAGTATCCCCGAGTTATTGCATATCGTCTTTGATACGCCTCAATACCATCGTCGATATGCATAACTTGAACATCTTCCTTTCTCATAAGCTCCAACTCGTTGCAATCACTGCCATTATCTGAACTCGAATACGAATCAAGTTTGCACACATCAAGATTCATTTTGTTATAACTAACTACCATAGTCGTAACGTAATTTCCAATTCATATATCCATTCTCATATCCCTAATTCGTACTTCCAAATCGTGCTACCGACTCGTAGCGCTAACCCAAATTCGTTCGTACGATTTCTTCGTACCTACTTAACGTAAATTCGACCGAGTCGACCATTTCCTCAATGTAACATTCTTCGTTATGCTCAGCCTATCGTTCGACTTACACTTAACGAATCCTCGTCCGACGGATCATCCATAAGTACGACTTCGCACATTATCGTTCGACTCAATTCATCGTAGCATAGTTGCATCGATTTCTCTCAAGTCAGTCCCACTCGAGTCTCGGCACTACTTCGTCCGTTGAGGACAAACATATCGTAACAACATAATCGTCTCGACGAAGTCTATCGCAAGTCACCAACTGGCTTAACATAGCTATCGCTAAGTGGTATTCCATATACCACTCAGGATCGAGCCTATCGTTATCGACACAATACTTCGCTATACTTGCTCGCATAATTGGTATTGCATATACCACTCGGAATCGAGTCATTACTCGACATCATACTTCGCATTAGGTCCGACTTTTATCTCAACTTAACCGTCCCGTATGGCGATCCTTCCGATCCCAGCTCTAACGTTAGCTCAAGTTTGACACACATTCAATCTAACCGTGTCATGGCGATCATATCGATCACATTCGCAATATTCGCTTATTCAAAGCTCAACGCGACATATGGCCAACATACACGTTCGCATACTCGATCTCGACTTAGCGACCAACTCGACTCGTACAATCGCATCCGCGATCTTCCAATCTCGCTCGTTGCAACAACTCATTCTTGATACTTAAGGTTATTACTCAATCTCGCTTAACATATCGCTATCCATCCGCATAGCTATACCACACGCATCATACCCTATCGACTCGTTGTACCGATACAACGAACGATTCACGACTTGCTGCACTCCGTGCAACCAACGACACATAACCATTCTCATAGCCACATAATACGTATCACCTCACATATCGACCCGTTGCACTTCGTGCAACCAACAACACACATTTCCTCGCACTTCGTACGACCAACAACACATAGCTCCTCGCACTTCGTGCGACCAACAACACATACCTCCTCGCACTTCGTGCGGCCGACCACACATCTCGTTGCACTTCAAGCAACCAATATCACCATATTCGTTGCACTTTGTGCGACCAGCATTCCATAACTCGTTGCACTTCGTGCAACCAACACTCTCCGATGGCACCCGGAGATACCGTGATAGTCACGACATACTTGTGGCAGACGTACGCACTTAATATAGACTTATTGTATGGAACATCCAATATAGCGTCGAGCAGATCCATGAGCCATGCGGTTGCGGAAACAACTTAGAGTCAACTGAATTCGATAGCGAAGCAACTGAGGGACAAAAAGATTCACGCACGGTCCAAAGGATGGAACCGCTCTGATACCAACTTGTCACGCCCCGACCCAGGAAATCGCTCGTCATCGCTAGATTTTACCCGAATCATCGTCCTCACGGGGGCGTGATGCCACACGAGCCTGGAGTTGCGCTCGTACAAGGCAAGATAACAGGTTCACATAGAACTATCTCAATTTGATAACATAAGCAGCGGAAGGAAACAAAGTAAAACATAAGAATCTCTTTTATTGATTTTGAACTGAAGATTACAAAGGCTCTGAATAGCCCAACATAAAATGCCAATTGGCTACAACGCTCATGATCTCTCTAGCTCACAAAGGATTACATTGTTCCATATATTATGCCTCTTTATAGCCACCAAGTAGTCTTCGGCCGAACATCTCCATGTCGTAAGTCCGAACGCCTATGCGGAAGCTCCTCTTGAATGCCAAGGACTCCATGCCTCGGCACGTCCAAGCCAAGCTCCGCCCCGCGCCGATCATAACCTGAGCCTGCACATAAACTAGTGGGAGATTAGTGCTTTCGTCCTCGCTTCGTACTGATCAAGACCCGCTCGCACCCAAACCAAACATTTAATCATTTAGTAAGCATGCATCTTAATTGATGATCTTTCTATTTAGCCTTATGATCAATTTTGTGGTAATACTCATGCATGCATACTTATCATCCTGTGTCCGATACCGTGTTCCTGCAGCAGATACAGTTAGACATAATCTGAACATAAACATAGTGATCGTGCACATCCCGTCCCATATTGCCTAGCCTGCATGGGTTAGAACTTAACATGAGCAATCATACGATTCTCGCAACCAACCAATCATAAACGTAAACATATGCATAATGGATGGCAGGTCCTGCGCCTGCACCCAGCTCTCATCTCAGCCCACTGGCCCTATCTATATGAAGGTCACGGTGTTTCGCACCGTAATGGACTTGGCATCTCATACGTGTAAGCCTACAATCGCTTCGATACGGGTTGCTAGCCAAGTATCCGAAGGATCCCAAACTTACGGATATCATAGCTTATCACAGTACTGGACGGTT
Organism: Iris pallida; assembly: GCA_029216955.1. Taxonomy (NCBI): domain Eukaryota; kingdom Viridiplantae; phylum Streptophyta; class Magnoliopsida; order Asparagales; family Iridaceae; genus Iris; species Iris pallida. Next base: position 44,110,010 of record JANAVB010006599.1, read on the forward strand.
GCAATTCGTCCAAATATTGTGCACCATAAATATCACACATAATTCCCTCCTAGGCCGAACGGTCCCGGCGCCCCGGCGTAACCATTCGAGGGAAGCCGTACCCGTACACGGGCCATCCGAGTCCATTGACCATGCAATACGCGCCATAGCAAACACACATAATAATCCAACCAAATCCTCCGTTGCATAAACATAGTCTCGTTCCATAAACGGTTTCCCGTGCCATAAACGGTTTCCCGTGCCATAAACATAATCTACCATTTATATGGGGAGCTCCGTCGACGTTATGTCCCAACACATCCATATTGATGCACGACGCCCAACGGCTTAGTCATCTCATACTCGTATTCAACGCATACCATTCGTAAGTTATTCTCATAGTATAATTCCGTATTACTTAGTCTTTTCGTAACATAAGTGCCCGAAGGCACGCTCAGCACCATATTCAATATTCTACGCCTAGTGTTCAATATTCTAGGAGCCGTGCACATGATGCACATCTCAATATCGTCTTTCAATGTTCTACCATCATTGCCCTACCGCGACTCGTACACTTGATGAACGTCGCTTCCATTGTTCGATTGTTCAATGTTCTACCTTAGTGTTCGACGCATACTTAGACACTTACTCGCCGAGCCACGCTCGCTTACTCAATAGCAACTTTACGCATACCATAACATATTTTATTAGACATGAAGGAATAGGAAGAGAGAGTCAAGAACTCGCCCACCTTAAGTCGATACGCCTTGCCGTCTCGTCGATTGAAGCGTCTCGCTTCCATAACTCGATCGCATAGCTAACTTCCAGACTTAGCCATTCCTTTGAACTACTCGGTTGATTTGGCCTATCGCGCCCATGCCATAATCCGTTGCAAGGCCATGATTTGGTTTTACGGACACTTCATTACATAAGGTAAAATACCGACCTCTTATCGTCCAGCATAAAAGCATAGCCTGCACACCAGATCAACTAAAATCAGCACTTGCTCAAACGGGACTTATTCTTTGCATCGATTTGATTTATAGATTCCAACTGACTCAAAGCTTACCTTTGGCCAACGTAACTCTCGCATCGATTCGCATCGATACTTCATCGGGTCAACGCAACTCTTCGAGTCAACGACTCATCATAATGTACCGTGCGGAGCACACATTTGTGCATACGGCCAAGCTAAATTCGCATCGATACTTCATCTGCAATGTATGCGGCCAAGCACACATTTGTGCATGCGGCCAAGCTAAATGGGCATATGCGGCTCAGCATTAACCATATGCGGCCAAAAATTGGATTGGCCTAGGTGGCCAAAATCAATAATTAATAGCCTATGCGGCCATGATTTATTAATGCATTAACAATTGGCCTATGCGGCCAGCCATTATTTAATGGCCATATGCGGCTCAGGCAAGTTGCATGCAAGCTTGCAAGCAACTAAAATAAAAGGGCCATGCAATTAATTAATGCTAATGCGGCTCAGAGCTAAAATACTCATGCGGCTCAGCAACTCAATGTTGTATGCGGCCAAGATTACAATTAATGGCTCCCACAGAGAACATGTCTATGGAAAATACCATGGCCTCCATGCTCCTCCAAACAACAATAGGAATCCAAACCCAGACTCCCGTAGGTCAAATTTGGACAAAATGGAACTCCCTACATCATGGAACCATCAAATAGCAAAAATATACAGCTTTGATAGATCAAAACTCCTGAAAATCGAAAATACCACAAAGCTAGATTTACAAGAATTTAACCATGGAAATAAAAAATGCTAAGTACTAAAGTGGGTTAGAAACACATGAGGAAGATAATAGAACAATAAAAATGGACTTCCTCCATAAAGCAAGATGTACTTGCCTAAACCTCTCTCTCTCTTTCTGGTTGGTGGAGAAGTGATGGTAGGGAAGAAGAAGAATTAATGAGGAGAGAGATTTGGTGGGATATAAATGAAGGTAGTGGTAGGTGGGGTGGGTTCACAACAAAACCGAACCAAGCCCAAGCAATCCGAACCGAGATAAACCAATCAATGAAATGCCAAAATAAATCAAGCAAGGAGACATGCAATACGAGTCAAAATACGTACACGTATTTTGAGATACGTAATACGAACCACAGGCATTACAACTCTACCTACCTTAAAAGAATTCCGTCCTCTGAATTTAATCAAGAGACTAGAGATGCAAGGACAAGCTATACTAATCACAGGCAAGTTCTAACTAAGCAATCAATTAAGCAATCACTCATGCAAGCAAGGAAGTCGAAGGAAGAAGGAGGAAGGAAGACATCCTGCTAGAAACCTCTCTGCCGATTCTAAATCTGACCTTGGACCTGGGCATACTGCGGGGGTCTCTGCTGCTGGAATACTTGGGTCTGAGGTGGCAATGGCCTCGGAGGCTGGTACTGGTGCTGGTCATCTTACCGAGGGACTAGTCTGGGCCGATGATGAACTGGCTCTATTCGGACAGGACCCTATCTTGTGCTCCGGTGCTCCACAAGCCAAGCACAATCCCTGTGCTCTACGATACTCCGAAACAACGTGTCCTGGCTTCCCACAATGAGTGCAGCCTATTGCGGAAGACTGCTTCTGCTTCTGTTGCTGAGGGGACGTCGGAGACGAATGATGAACCGACGTAACCGAATCCGCCCTTCGGGGAACTCCAATAATCAAAGCCCTAGCTGTCGGGGCTGGTGCTGAAGACTGGGTCATCTGGCCGTGAGACCGCTTCCGACCTCTGGTCCTGTCCATGATCCTCAATGAGGTATACTCATGCCTCCTAGCTGTCCTCAATACCGTATCAAAAGTCTGATGCTTAAACTGCTCCACCGCCAGCAAAATCTCTAGGTGGAGTCCCTGCTGAAACTGCTGGGCTCTATCGAACTCGGTCGCCACCAAGGTGGGAGCAAACCGACTAAGCCTGGAAAACTCGACCGCATACCCATCGACCGTCCTGTCAATTTGCTTCAAATTGGTGAACTTGGTCTGTAGATCGTACCGAGATACAACATCGAAGTACTTGGTCCAGAATCTCTCACGGAATATTGTCCAGGCAATAGGCGCCACTAGCCCAACGGCCTGCGTCGACCAACAGCTGCGGGCTAGATCCAATAACTGCAGGCGTACCACGACCACCTTCTCATCTTCTGGGGTCTTCACTGCCTCCAATATCACCTCTGTGTCCTGAAGCCACGCATCAGCAGCGATAGCATCTTCGCTGCCATCGAAGAATAGAGGGTTCAGACGCTTGAAACTATTCGCTATATTGTTCCCATGATGTCCACCTCTGCCCAGAGCATCTGCCACTGCCTGCTGCAAGGCATCTCCTCGACGATCCTGCGATACAAGTAACTCCCTGATAAGTCCAACCAAGGCTCCATCATCCTGTCTAGCGGGCTGGACTGGCTGTACCGGGGGTTCTGGATCTCCGTAGGGCATGACCCGGGAGGCTGCTCCTGAGTGTTGGGCCTGATCTTCTTGTTGCTGCTGGTCCACGGGAGGTGCTCCGTCGTCCAAAAACAATACCGCTGAAGAAGACGACATATGGAACAATATGAAAGGACCAAGACAGATCAACGATACAAGCATGTGATCAGGTCGAGAATCTCAGGGATGAGAAAATACGGGCAGAGATCAAAGGCGAGTGCTGATTGAGATATCTATTCGGTAAATCCTCATATATCTTGATTTACAAGACCTGTATGGGGCCACCACTTAAACCATGCATGTAACGCCCCAGAACCAGAATACTGGAGAGCGGGGGCGTACATAGCCAGCTACGTATAATGAAATAGAATCTACCTCACTATATGGTCACGGCTGTCTAGATATATGACGATTTAACTACAAGCCAACAGTCTCTTATGGTCATGAACAAGCCTAGTGTCTCAATCACAAGCAAGTAAGGTTACAAGATGTAAGATCATCCAATATACAATAGTAAGGCATCCCAAATATTACATATTCAGCTGATCATGAAGCTAGTCGTTACAAAATGTCAAGACTAGCAAGAGTTTCAGTCATATATGATCAACCCTAGGATTTGTCAATCATATTACAGCCCGTAGGCAGATAGTAAGTAAAAATGTACACGAGCTAACACTTGTTCGACGGCTAAACGCCTCAAAAGAATAATTTTACAATAGAGTGGGAGAGCCAAAATAAACCTACTCGTTGCCAGAATTCCTTCTAGTGGTCATCATCTGGCTGAAAAGTCGGTAGATCCTCTGGAACTGCTCCAAAATCTGGCCATACAAAACCAGCTGGGTCAGATCCCAGATAGAGCAAGTGCCACAAGGAGGCTTCACTTAGGAACTAAAACTAGCAAATTAACACAAAAATATAATTACACAATAAAAGACAGTAATTAAGGAAAAGCATGACAGGTGATATATGATGAGATAACCATAGGACTATTCAGATCACCAGGTTACAACCCTTAAACCAAACAAGGACCGGAGTTGTAATCCTTCATCTGAACGGAACTTGGTTTCCCACCATTTATCGGCAAGATAAAATAAGAAATCAGGACATGTAACAATCTTGTACAGGATCAAGACAAGACTAGACTGATTGAACTCCATCCAATATTTCACGGCCAAACAAGGAGTACGGCTTGATACTTTAACTAACTAGGGTTATCACAAGCCTTAGTTACTAGCAATATACAATGAGATGTTCCTCCAGCCACAAGCCCTGCAGCTAATCCAGGTTATCCAGGCGACTTGGATTCATTAAGTAGTTATCAAGAATTATTAGGTGGCTTGGTGTGCAACACATGACAGTGTGCATAGAACTTGTTTCATGAAGTGTCCCACATAACAGTGGGCTGAAAATATGCCCTACTCGACGGCAGGCTACATGTCCAACAATGGTGGCCGGGATAACGGGATCGCCTGTAACTGGAAAAATCTCTCATGACTACTGTATTATTCTAGTTATTAGCCTTAGCCATTTACAGTAGGTACCCCTGACCGTGGTACTCAGGGATCCATGTCCAAGACATGATGCAAATATTTTCGGTTTACTTGTACAAACACAATCATCCACGGTGTCCAGGCCATTCAATCTTATCATGACATGCTAGCCGTCACAACAGCCTTCGAGATATATATATATCATGTCATATTCACTATCAGTAGTACGCCACGTCGGGCCACCATCATGTCATATCATTTGTCAAAAGTGTACCACAATTGGTCACCATCGTGTCAGGAAACAATTAATATGGCACAAGCATACATGTGATAATTAAATATTAGCAAGAACAAGGGTCGTGGAGGACTCATGCGGCTCAGGAAAATTGACGCATGAAATTGCCATACGGTCAGGCAAAATAAATGTTGCCACTATGTCATATGCGGCCACACAAATAATTGCCATACAACAAGCAGCAAACAAGGGCCATGCAAATTAATATTAATGGCCATATGCGGCCAGAAATAGCTAAGGCCACAAATTAATGCATGCGGCCACAAAGTACTACATGCGGCTACAAATTAATGGCCATGCAAATGCATGCGGCTACCAATTAACTAAAGGCCATGCGGCCACAATAATTCCATACGGCTAACATATTGTAGGCCATGCGGCCATGATTAACAAATGGCCATGCAGCTCATTTGACAAATGGCCATGCGGCTCATTTGACAAATGACCATACAGCCTCAACTGAATGGAGGGGGGAAGCATATGCGGCTCATTTAATATATATAAGCAATGCATGCTGATATAAGCATTAAATATATATATTAATAAAATGGCCATATGCATGCAAGCTGACCTAAGCATGCAAGCACAAATGCAAATGCATGCATTAGATATAAGCATGCAAGCACAAATGCAAATGCATGCATAGGCCATACGGCCAAGCTAAATGGCATGCTAGCAATGCATGCAAATAAATGCTTAGGCAAGCAAAAATGCATGCAGCCACCAATATTTCTAAGGCCATGCAATTAAATGCTAAATGCATGAAAGCACACATTAGCAAGGCCATGCAGCCAGCTGCAATGTATGCGGCCAAGCACACATTTGTGCATGCGGCCAAGCTAAATGGGCATATACGGCTTAGCATTAACCATATGCGGCCAAGATGGATTGGCCTATGCGGCCAAAAATTGCATTGGCCTATGTGGCCAAAATTAATAATTAATAGCCTATGCGGCCAACAAACAAATGGCCTATGCGGACATGATTTATTAATGCATTAACAATTGGCCTATGCGGCCAGCCATTATCTAATGGCCATATGCGGCTCAGGCAAGTTACATGCAAATGCATGCAAGCAACTAAAATAAAAGGGCCATACAATTAATTAATGCTCATGCGGCTCAGAGCTAAAATGCTCATGCGGCTCAGCAACTCAATGTTGCATGCGGCCAAGATTGCATTTAATGGCTCCCACGGAGAACATGTCCATAAAAAATACCATGGCCTCCATGCTCCTCCAAACAACAATAGGAACCCAAACCCAGACTCTCGTAGGTCAAATTTGGACAAAATAGAATTTTCTACATCATGGAACCATCAAATAGCAAAAATATGCAGCTTTGATAGATCAAAACTCCTGAAACTGAAAATACCACAAAGCTAGATTTACAAGAAGTTAACCATGGAAATGAAAAATAATAAGTACTAAAGTGGGTTAGAAGCACATGAGGAAGACAATGGAACGATAAAAATGAACTTCCTCCATGAAGCAAGATGCACTTGCCTAAACCTCTCTCTCTCTCTCTCTCTCTGGTTGGTGGATAATTAATGGTAGGGAAGAAGAAGAGTTAATGAGGAGAGAAAAATGTTTGGTGGGATATAAATGAAGGTGGTGGTAGGTGGGGTGGGTTCACGACAAAATCGAACCAAGTCCAAACAATCCAAACCGAACCGAGATAAACCAATCAATGAAATGCCAAAATAAATCAAACAGGAAGACATGTAATACGAGTCAAAATACGTACATGTATTCCGAGATACGTAATACGAACCTCAGGCATTATATTTTTTAAACAACGGGTCTTCAAATGCAAAAACTCAAATCTAAGAAGGGTTTCTTTGCACTTTATCCGAAGATTGGGGGGGTTAATACTAATTAAAATAAATTTGGGGGGGAAGTAGAGATATGATTAATAATTGGGGGGGTAAATACAAATAACTCTTTCCTATTCTATTGTGATTAGGGACGGGGGGGGGGAGAAGTGAAGTTATATAGGAATGTGCGTTTTGTAAGTGGCTAGTGAGTCAAATATTTTAGGCTCCTTGGCTGCCAAGGGAGAGACTTGACTGAACAGAAGAATCCCAACTTCAGATAAGGAATATAGGAAGGAAAAGAACTTTAAATAGTGGAAAATTTTGAATCACATCCTACTTACTTTATCCAAATTTAAGGTGCATCCTATTGCTTCACTATAATGTACGATACTCTCCTTTTTTGACGATTTTCGTCCTTCGTTAACGGTCAACTCCTTTGATCCATTTGTTTGGACGAAAATGTTCTCTTCTTCCCCGCGACCCTCGTTCCAAAATACTCCGCTGCGCACATGTCCCCGCTGGCTGCCACCCACCACCTCCATGCCCCACCCCCGTGCCTCTCTCCACCACCCCCTTCCCCCCTGCTGTCCGTCGCGTGCTCCTGCCGGCGGCGGCTGCTGCTGAGCGTGGAAGGGGGACAGAGCGGGGCTGGGGCGCGGGAGTGTGGAGTGGGCGCAAAGGCGAGACTGGGGCGTGATAGCCGAGCAAGGGCACGGGGGCGGCGGAACGGGGCGGCGGGAGAGCGGTGTTGGTGTTGGTGAAGATGATGATGGTGATGGTTATGGTGATGGTGAAGGTAGTGGTAGTGGTGGTCGTGATGGACGTGGCAGCGTTGGGGCGGGGTGCGGCAGCGGCGGGGCGAGGGCACGACAACGGCGGGACGGGGGCGCGACAGCAGCGGCGGGACGGGTTTGGTTTTGGGTTTGTGAGAAGTCGAGGGTATTTTCGTCAAAAATTATCGGACGGTCAAAGGGTTTGACCGTCAGCTATGGACGATTTCCGTCAAAAGTGAAGAAATTCATACTTTATTGTAAAGCAGTGGGGTGCACCTTGAATTTGGATAAAGCAAATGGGGTACGACTCAAAATTTCTCTTTTGTTGGCCTCAATGCTATTGTACTTTGTATAATGCAAAAGCTAACCTTCACCCTAAAATTTTTCACTACAACCATTTAAGAGATGCATTTTTGATAAACTAATTTATTACTAAAATCGAATAGTTGATGGTACTTGCTTAGTAATAAAAAATAACGGATTTTATTAACATGTGTTTTAAGGACACATGTTAAGAATAATTTATGAAGTACTTATTTGTTTTGAAAATCATCATCTGGAATTAATAAACATGGTTATCTCCAAAATATTTTTCTTGTTACAAAAATAATCCTACCTTGATCCTTGTAAAAGTTACTTCCATTTAGGCCTCGTTTGTTATGCGAAATCATCGGGTTAGGAAAGGAAAGTGATTACTTTCGCGTGCCAAAGGAATTGAGCAGAAAATAAAAGTGATTTTATTAGGGAAGAAAATGATTTCATCCATCCAAGCAAGGAATCACTTTTCCACATTAAAGTATTCACTTTCATTTCCAAATTATTTGGTATTTCCAAACACCGGAAAGGAAAATCAATTGGAATTATAATTTTCCAACGGAAAAGAAATGCAAGGAATTGATTTCCTTTTCCTTCCATTCCGCGAACCAAACGCGGCCTTAATGAAAATAAATCTTGCATTTAATTAGTATCATTTAAATGAAGATCCATAAATATTATTTGATGTACCTAATCAAATAAACTGACTCACATTCTGCAATTTTTTCGGGTAGTGTTTGTCTATTTTATTTCTTCTTTACTTTCTAACAATATTGTTTATCTTCCCCTACATTTTTTATCTAATTATTTAAAAAAATTAAGATTTTTTCTATTGTAAGATCCTACCTTCTAAACTAATATTTTAAGCTTTTTCTGTTGCAATATCGGATTATTATCTTCTCGTGTCATCCCCACAAATTAATTTTTGTAAATTATCTAAAGTAACTATGTTTATCTATTATTTTATTTAATTTATAAAAAAAATAATGTTTATCTTCACCTACACATTTATCTCTATAGTTATTTAAAAAATTAAACTTTTTTGTTATACGATCTTTTCTTTTGGTTTCACCCTCACAAATTTTTTTTAAAATTATATAAAATAATAATGTTTATCTTCTTTATCTCTATAATTATTATTATTTTTCTTTTTCCTCGTAACAAAATAGAAATGAACATAAAGAAGAAAAAAAAATAACGATAATAAATGTAATTTTCTAATAGAAATGAACATCAAAGAAAAAAGATAACAATAATAAATGTAATTTTTTAGGTGGCATTGGGTATACAGGAGTGAGGAGAGTGATCAATTTATTTGATTCGGTACATTAAATAATATTTATGGATCTTCTTTAAATGGTACTAATTAAATTTGTATTGAATGACAATCACTTCACCTTTACATATTTCAAGGTAGGGTTATTTTTGTAACAAAATTTTATTTTAAAGATAACCATATTTATTAATTATAGATGATGGTTTACAAAACAAATAAGTACTTCCTTAATTATTCTTAACATGTGTCATAACAAAACCCCAAAACAACAAGAGTTAAATTAACTTATCAACATTATCTACTACAAGGCCACGTTTGGTTCGCAAAATTGGAGCCTTGGGAAAGTAAAGTGATTCATTTCCTTTGTTTGGATGTCAAAGGAAATGAGTAGGAAATGAATTTGATTCCCAATAGGAGGAAAAACAAGGGGGAAGTTGTTCCTCCCACCAATCAATGATTCATTTTTTTTCTCTAAGGATTCACTTTCCCTCTTAATTTTCTTGATTTTTTCAAACACCGAAAAGAAAATTGATTGAAATTGCAATTTCTCAATGGAAAGAAAATATCATAGAATCAATTTTTTTTCCTTTCCTTTCCGTGAACCAAATGGGCCCAAATGTCTTTTTATCTTCCTAACAATTAATTTATGAATAATAAATACGTGTAATGCACGTGTATATATATACTAGCGTCTATAGTTGGGTAAGTGATTTAAGGCCAATGTTAAGGACACTAGACACTTTAGGGGAATACGATCATTAACAAAATTATAAGAAAATTTGAATTCTACCTCATTTTTTACCATAATTCAAGTTATATTTTATTTGAAAGAAAATTTTTGCGTTGTACCTCACTTATTTTATCATAATGCATAAATTTTTTTACTTTTAATGAAAATTGTCGATGACTAACGATCAACTCCTTTAAACCCCCCTCCCTCTCACCCTACCACCCATGTGGACACTTTTGAACCAAATGTTTTTTGGTCCCAGATAGTTGAACACTCAGATGTGCATAGATTGGGCCCTACGTAGCTTCACAATCATTTATTTTTTTATTTTTTTCTTAACACAGATGTACGTTGAATTATGGTCAAAGGACTTGACTGTTAGTTATTGACGATTTTCATTAAAAGTTGAGAGTTTCATGCATTGTGGTAAAAACAAGTATGGTGCAACTCAAAATTTCTCTTTTAAGTTGGGTAAGTGTGGTGCACATTGAATTATGATAAAACAAGTGAGGTGCAACTCAAAAAAATTTAAAAAATAATTAACCAAATTTCTTGAAAAGTTGTTAGTGGACAATATAGCTTTTGTCTTAGAACTGTCAAATCCTAATAAAATTAAGAAGTTTGGTTTTTTTAGAACTTCTAAAACTTAAAAAGTTTGATTATTTAGGAGTGCCAAAATGTTGGCAGACCTCACTGTAGTACGGACTGCAAATTTTTTGGTAATCCTTGGACTGCCAAATTTTAACAGTGCTTACCATAATTAGGACTGCCAAAATTTTGACAGTCTGTTGTCGTCCCCCGCAAATATGTATCAGATTCGAAAACATCCAAGAATTCTAAACCCAAAATCTATCAAGTAATGTTTATAAACATATGAAATCAACATAGAAACTAACATTAAAAAAGAGTCTAGAATTGCGAATTTTTTTTGAAGAATGAGCCTTGTTTAGTTCCATCTCTAATTAGCGTTTGGAAGAATTAGGGTTGGAAGATGTAGTGTGTTGATGTGGGGAGAAAAAAAAAAGGAAGAGGAATATTGAGAAAAGGAAGATAATATAATTAGTTTTGATATGTTGGTGTTGTTCCTATCAAATTTTTTTGTGCCCTTAACAAAAAAAAAATTGACTTAAATATGTTGTCCTCTATCTTATTTCACCCCTTTACAAAATGTAGTGTCCTTAGCATAAGTCTGATTCAATGATAGTGATCAACGTTTTTCTACATTGCATACTCTCTATTTTTTTCATTTTTTATTGATTTTTATTAATTTTATTTTAGTTGTGTAAATATTATTCTTCATTCTTGTAAGAGTATGACATTTTGGTCATTTGCGGGATACTTTTATTGGTTAGATTTTCGAATACCAGTCCTAATCTTACTCTCTTTTTTTCCAACATCCTTAAATGACCACCCTAATTTTACGTTCTTTATAACCCAAATTTTGCATCCTCTTCTCCAAATATCGATTTCTTTGAGTATTTTATGTCTTTATGTATCTTCTCGTTTTCATTAGTACATTTTTACTAAATTCTTTCTCCCCCAAAATTATTTGTATAATTCTAACCCAATTTATGTATTTTAATGTTGTATCTCAAAGCCAATTATTGCCTCTTTCATGTAGCAGTCGATTCTTACCCTGGGTGTCCACTAAGGAGGTCTAAATTTGGACGTTTACAACAACGTACAAAGATATTAATGGAAAAACAAAAATTGTCCTAGAGATTGAGAAGAAGCTGAAAAAGGCGTAGAAGAAGATCAAAAAAATAACAATGGATTTTGGATATATTTTGTACTCTTTATTTTTATGTTTGTACTTTCTCATCTAATATATATATAGGGTAAAGTGCAAAAAACCCCTCGCTAAATTTCTACCTTTTGCACTAAAAGACCTTTTAGAGTTTTTTTGCAGTTTACCCCTCCTTAGATTATTCATCCGCTCGGTTAGGCCCCTCCCGCCAAAATTTAAAAAATTTATACCTAAACTACCCCTCCCCCTCCCCCTCCCCCTCCCCCTCCCCTCTAACCTCTCCCCCCCCCTCCGGCGGCGCTGGTGCCGGCGAGCCCCCCTCCCCCCCCCCGACCCACCCCCCCTCCTCCTGCCTCGCCGGCGAACAGCCCCCCCCGACCCACCCCACCCCTCCTCCTCCCTCGTCGGCGAACAGCCCCCCCTCCTCCCTCGCCGGCGAACAGCCCCCCCTCCTCCCTCTCCGGCGAACAGCCCCCCCTCCTCCCTCGCCGGCGAACACCCCCCCCGCTCCTCCTCCTCCTTCGCCGGCCCCGACCCCCCGCTCCCTCGCCGACCCGACCCCCCCCTCCGCCTCCGTCGTCGGTCGCCGGCGAGCGCACCCCCCTCCTCCTCCTCGCCGACGAACACAGCCGAAGAAGGAGGGGGGGCAGGGGTAAAATTGTCATTTGGGGACAAAATGAGCTTAATTCATACTTTTGGCAATTTTATGAGCATGAGATCTTTTAGTGCAAAAACCACAAATTTAACGAGGGGTTTTTTGCACTTTACCCATATATATATATATATATATATATATATATATATATATATATATATATATATATATATATATATATATATATATGAAAAAAGGTAATTATGGCGAACGCTTCCACCGGGAATCGATCTTCTGACCACTCGGGCCGTCTCCAGTGAGTTAGCGCGACAACAGAGAGGTTGTTGGTGGGGGCATAATACTTCGGATAAGAGGATGCATTTTATAGCTTAGGATAAGATAGCTAAACCAAAGCAGTTTGGTGGACTAGGTTTCAGGAATCCCAATTGGGTCAATGACTCTTTGGTCGATAAACTCCTTTGGAGATTCCTTGAACAGCCGGATCTCCTATGGGCTCGTCTACTTAGGGGCGTTTATCTTCAGAATCAGTCATTCTGGACGGCTAGGAAAGGTCGTCGTGTGTCTCCTACCTGGGCTAGTATGCTTGAGTTACGCGGCTTAATGGAACCATATATTTGCTGGAAAGTCGGGCCTTGGTGGCTGAACATATATACGGAGCCTTGGTTACCTAACATACCGGGCTACCTATCATCACTCAACAGCGAGACACGACGGGACCTGTGTTAGTTCGTGACTTGATGCTTCCTGATAGAACTGGTTGGAATGTTCCGCTTATAGTGTCTCTTTTTTCCTATGTCGAGACCGCAGCTATTATGAATATCCATCTGGATACTCATAAGGACCGAGACAAGCTAATATGGACGTGCACCAAGAGCGGTTCCTTCTCTTCAAAGTCGTTGTACGAGTGTTTTCGGAACCAATCCCCAAGTTCATCCTCTCCTTTGGTGGATAAGCTGCTATGGAAGAAATTATGGTCTATTAAACATATATCCCCTCGAGTTCAGTTCTTCATATGGAGACTCCTTAATAATGCACTTCTACTCAATGCTTCAATAAACGTTCAAATTCCCAGCAAGAATCCTCTTTGCCCTTTCTGTCTGCTTCACGAAGAAAATAACAATCATCTATTTATGCATTGTGGAGTGGCACGCGAGGTCTGGTTTGCGAGTCCATTAGGACTCAGGTTCACCGCTCAACACTCTATCTACCCTTTACTAGAGGCATGGATAAAAGATACCGAAGCTCTTGAGGCCCTACGACTGGGAGCTTCCTTACTCTGGGCTATCTAGAAAGCTCATGGAGACTGTATATTCAATCATAAACCTCCCGCTCCACGACGCATTGTGGATCAAGCTATTGCTATTCATAATGCACATTCCTTTGGAGGTTCTGATCAGCTCACGGAAGTGCAAGAACTTCAAAGAAAGCTCACTGAAAATGCAACTTGGAGTCCCCCGACAGATGGACGTATCAATATAAATGTGGATGGTGCCACTTGTTGGTGGTTTCTTTACATGGAGAGAGCTTGCTCTCAACATGCCTTGTAAAAGTTTAGTCCCACATCGGAAATGCACCATGAGTTATCTCAACATACATACTTGGTTGTGTTGTTGAGAGATGCACATGGGATGGTGATCCTAAGGAGGGAACCATGTGGGTGATTTTACTAGGAGGTAAGAATAAGGCTCCAAGGATTAAGCATTAATGCTTTTGTCATTCTCTTGGATTAATTCCATTTGGAGCTAAGCCCCAAAGGGGCTTAGCGACTCGGACTCGGACTCGGGCTCCGGCTCGTTCTCGGGCTCATGGGGCATAATGTGGCATTTTGTTGGTGCACTTTGCACTTAGTACGTTAGTAGTCATGCGGTCTTATGTGGCTCATATGCGGCCTCATACGGTCTATACGGTCCATGCGGTACATGCGGCACTTGCGGCCATGAGGCCATGCGGCCAGGCTGCTGCTGCCGTATGGAGGGCTCCGCTGACTGTGCAGGCTACAAGTTAGTTATGGAAAGACTGATTCAATGTGATTAATTCAGAACCACTTTTTGTGGGATTTGAATTAATTTTGTTGCTATCTTTGTGGTGTTTGAATAAATTTTATTGCTATCTTTGTGGTATTTGAATTAATTTCGTTGCTATCTTTGTGGGATTTGATTCAATCTTTCCATAACTGAAGAGGCGGCTAGGTTTTCCACCCTCTCTCTATATATACTCTCTTTTGGTCTCCTTTGTGAACAACTACGAATTTTATAAGTCAGAAAAGAGAGAGAGAGAGAGGGAGAGCTGCTGCCGCCATTGCAAGTCCATCCGAGGAGTCAGAACAGAGGTGACTTCGAGCGTTCCACAAGTTCTTCAACTTGCTGGTTTCTGGAAACAATTCGTATGGGACGAATCTTGCTTTGAGCAACGGTGTTTTGACACCCCAGTAACTTTTTTTATCTCATCTTTCTCTAGATTATTGTAACTCGTTCTGTCCCAATTGTAACACATTTGCAATGAAGAACGAGAGATCTTATCTTCTCTATTTTCCTCCTTCATATTGTAATCTGGCTATTTGACTTTTTGTATCATCGTAGAACTTGAGTTTGATCACTGCAAAGTTTTTGTGTGACTTTCAGATCTCGATTGCATCAGTTTTTCCATCTTTGGTCAAGCCCCGGGACTAACAATCTCAAAGCAAGATCCTTGTAGATGGAAAATATTAATGCTTCGCTCGTCCAATCGGACTACTGCAAGTTAGAAAAGTTCGATGGAGAGCATTATCAAGTCTGGAAGAGGAAGGTTTATCTAACTCTTCAACTCAAAGACGTTGATCATGTACTGTTGGAGGAAGAACCTTCTGTTCCATACCCTGGGTCTACTGTCGCAATCAATGCGGCTACCAAACTCCAGGCCAAATGGAAAAAGGAAAATAGCATCTGCAGGCTTCTCATCCTGAATGCTATGGAGGATTCCCTGGCAGAATCCTACTCGAAGAAGGAATTTGCCCGAGACATATGGGAGTCTGTGGAAAAACTGTATGAAGAAGACAGGAACAGGAGCAAGATGTTTGTGGTTGAAAAATATCACAAATTATTCTTTGAGGACGAAAAGTCCATGTTGCCACAGGTGAAGGAATTTCTGAAGCTGCGTCAGAAACTGGAAGATGAAGAGATGCCCCTTCCCGACAAGTTTGTCGTTGGAGGGATCGTCTCAAAACTTCCTGCTGGATGGAGTACCTTCTATGCAAGGATGCTCAGAAAGAAGCTAGACATTAGCTTGGGAGATCTACTTCAAGAGATCCATATTGAGGACGAGATGCGTTTCCAACAGAAGATGGACATTCTGTCCAAACAGTTGGCTAAGGCCAATCTAGTGCAGACAAGAGAGCCCAAGGGGAAGCATGCAGCTTCTTACCACAAGAAAAAAGACTTCACTAATCTAAAAGTGAAGGGTCCTTCATTCAAGCAACATAAGTCCAAGTCCCACGTGACTTGTTTCAATTGTGGCAAGAAAGGCCACTACAAGAGTGAATGCAGATCCAAACCTAAATAATCAGAGAAAGGTAAGCCTAGTAAGGTTTCATTGGTTTCTAACATTGTTGCTATAATCGCACAGGTCACAACTGTGGAGGTTAACTCTGACTGGTGGATAGACACTGGTACGACTTGCCATATCTGTTCTGGCAAGGAATGGTTCATCACGTACCTACAGATATCTGAGAAGGTTGTCATGGAAAACCAGGACCAAGCTAAAGTTCTGGGGATCGGCACTGTGGAGCTGAAACTCACTTCTGGGAACACTCTGACGCTACAAGGTGTGAAGCATGTTCCGGTGATTGCCAAGAACCTGATCTCTGGGAGCCTGCTCTGCAACGCAGGCTTGAGGATGGACATCAATGCTGGTCAGATGGTGATGTCCAAGAAGGGAACATACTTCCGGAAGGCTTATCAAACCGAAGGAATGTTCAAAATTCAGCTTGTCAACCAGTTTAATGACATTAATGCAGTTGCCTTTTCTGATTATTCTCTTGAGTTGTGGCATAATAGATTAGGACATGTTCATTGTAAAAGGATTAATAAAATGTTTAGTCTATGACTTATCTCCAAATGTGGGGGTAAGGTGGAGAAGTGTGAAGTGTGTGCTCAGACGAAGATCATATAGCTCCCCTTCCCGAAATTTAAAATTTTTTACTATTATTTATTTTATTATCAATATTATCGAGGATATTATTATACAATATTATTTTATTAATACTGGTTATATTATTATTGTCAATAAATGTTATATATATATGCATGTTCATATTTATAAAAAAAATAGGCTCTACATAGGAATGATGCTTTTGGGTTATTTGGAATTTATGGAGTTATTTAGATGTAAAGATATATGTGTGTAAGTGTATCTGAATAGGAATATATGTTAATATATATATATATATATATATATATATATATATATATATATATATATATTAAATATATGTGTAAGTATATATATAAATAAATGTTGTATATTGTGTATGTGTACGTATATATATATATATATATATATATATATATATATATATATATATATATATATATATATATATATATATATATATATATATATATATATATATATATATATATATGTTTATGTGATTGTATATGTAAATATACAGATATATAGGTGTATACGTGTATAGGTATATATAAATATATTTACAAGGGTGTATATGTTTATGTAGATATATAAATAAATATCATATATGTGTATATGTGGATTTATATATAAATATATATTATGTATATGAATATGTATATATGTACATGAGTATTTATATATGTATATATATAGAAATATGATTGTATGTGTATATGTATAAATATATAGAATATGTATACGTATATAAGAATATATAGAGACATGTATATTTTGTGTAAATATATATAATAAGAAGAGGATATATATATATTCTATTGATATATATACATATAGGAAAATATAGGGATATATTTTTGGTGTAAATATTTGTATATGGGTGTATGAATAAATATATAACAAAGCAACAGCCAACAAAGTTAGGCCGAGCAGGCCCCAAGCCGTGCATAAGTCCCACTGGAGCAAAACCGCTCCTAAGCCCACACCTGCGTATACACCTCAAACCTGAGAGTATTAAACCCTCACCCCCGCGAGAACTACAACCACGCGACGAACCCTAACTCCGACGTTCACCATCATCTCCTGGCGGCGCCGACACCACCTCGAGCGGGCGCACCGCTGCAGCGCCACCGCGGGATGACCGACCGGGCGGCCGCCAGGCAAGATCGCGCGCGAACGAGCGAAGCGGATAACAGCAACACCGCCATGTCCGACCCCAACTTTGGGATCAAGTCTCGTCGTCGATTTCCAATCGTTTTGCAAAGCAATTTCTCTAGTACGTACCCAACCCAACCCCCTTTAACCTTGTTCAAATAGTTTGTAAGTTAGCTTCCCTCAGTCATTCGAAAAATCGACATAAAGTCGAGTAAAAACCATCGCGGTAGCAGGGCATGACACTGGTTCAAACACGGTACTTGGTAGACTTTTTCTGAACTAAACACTAGGGATTTCAAAAACTTTTTGAAGGCAGTCCTAGGCAACCTATAGGGCTTTGCAACCCAACTTACGAAATTTGATTTCATCGATGACACGCCGAGAAATCGGATCCCGAAGTTTACCGAAAATTTGTTTTAAAAACTTAGAAATCCTTCGACTCGACGTGCGTCCCGCCAATCCGGGCGACGTGGTCACAAACTGAAATCATCGAAAGGTGCGTATCGGCTTCGTGGTCGTATGGGCTTTGATGGAATTTAAATTGGTCGCGCTGTGCGCGACGAATTTGATGCGTATCCGTCAAAATTTACCGTATCGACCTCTGTACAAATTTTCTAATTACTTTGTACACGCACGTCAGATTAAGATGAAACTTGCGCCAGCAGGACCGTATCATTTTTTTGGTCCTGTATACCAAGTTTGGTCCAATTTTGAAATAATTGATCGAATCGCCGTTTTGCGGGCCCCACGGTCCGATTCAACGGACGATTTTGTGCACGGCCTGCCGAAATCCAACTCTGGACATACGGTTGGGTTCGTATCGGAAAACTAGATACGTAGACATGTAGTTTGATGACTTTAGAGACCGTTGACTCTGGCACGCTTTTCGGTGCAAAGCGGGTCCAACAGCGGACACCGTTTTGGCCCAAAATTATCGTTTTACCCATGTGTCCAGAATTGGACTTAAGGATAGGCGATCCTAGCTATTTTGACTATTCTAAGAACATTGGTAATGTTTATTTCAGCTTTCGGGGACTGTTGTACGAGTTTTGACTATTGTGGTATTCTGAGTGGTTCAGATTATCGGTTACACCAGCACAGGACCACAGGCGAGTACAGTTTATTGTCTGCATTTCGATATTGATCTTTACTATATTTCATTGATTGGCCATTGGTTATGTGATTTTTATACTCTATTATAAATTGTTGAGTCGGGAATGAGAAGTACCAAGGATGTGTGATCCGACCGTAGACCGTGTTTATTTTCATGCAGTGGACCTTGTAGACCGTGTTTATTTTCATGCAGTAGACCTTGTAGACCATGTTTATTTTTATGCAGTAGATCTTGTAGACTGTGTTTATTTTTTTATAAGTAGACATCGTAGACCGTGCTTATTTTTCTGCAAGTAGACATCGTAGACAGTGCTTATTTTTCTGCAAGTAGACCTCGTAGACCGTGCGGTGTAGTGTCCCAGACTGATCACATATCAAAGGTACTTCTAACAGTTAGGGAAAGTATTTTGTGTCTATTTATTTGCTATTGGTTTTTCGTATTTCCTGTTTATTTTCAAAAACATGTAATTGATGTCTAACCTCTATTGTATAGTCATTTTTTTTATTTGAAATTGCATTCAGTGAATTGTGCTCGTTCCATTCCTGACTGGAAACCAACATTTTTCAGGTTAGCCGTGGATTCACTTAGCTTGGGGAGTGACGGGAATACTTGCAGACAAAAGCCTAGAGACTAGCTAGATATATGAGTTGTAGTCATTCCATATTTGTACAAGTTTATATTTTTCTGCAAATGTAAACTTGATCATTGTAAATTAAATTAATTTTTGTGAATGAGCATTATTTGTGATTTTGATCTTCATGGCCGTGACAGCGTTCTACCGCTGACACTGCAGCGTAGGCTGGCTTGGACACGTCTCGTATCCATTTTAAAAAAATAAAAAAAGGGGTGCGGGTCGTGACAAGTTTTTGTGGTGGCCCATGCAGGTCTGTTTTCGTAAATCATACGAACTCGTGATGGTACTTAAGTTAGTTGTACTATTGCGAGCCTGCGACTAGAAAATGCTCATTCACGAATTAAGATTAATTTAATTTAAGAGAATGACTAGGACTAGGAGTCCCTTATACAAATTTACTGATGGGTAGTCTAGGCCATGCAGTTTAGATGAGGAGTTATAAATTTTGATAGCTTGTCAGATCCCCATAAGTACATTATTACCTCTTGATAGGACGATATGATCCAATGTGGATAGACTATTCGCTTGGTGAGAAAGGGCTTCATAAGGATAATGATCTAACCTTGATAAATTGTGCAATTTTTTTCTTTGCCCCTTTAGATATCATCCTCATATCTTAGTCCAAATTGCCTATTTAGTTCCTATTTTGCCCTAATAATGATTATTTTATAAAATTTTGATTATGTTACCCATATACGGACTTCGAGTTAGTTTCAGTTCAAAGTTTTTTCTCAATGTTTGAATACACACGGAATATATATTAGAATGTTTGTATTTCTTTGTTTTCAGTTATTTCCTCCCTGTTCATCTTTTATTCTAAGGATTATGACTGATAGATACTTACGCTTTATTTCATAGTCGACTTGTTGAATCTCTAGAAGCTTAGGAAATTTTACAAATATAGTTAAAGGAATGTTGATTAACTCGTAATGGTAGGACAGCAGCGCACTGTCGCCATTTATTTGAATTATGGAGACTATGGATTCACTGCAGCCAGCAACGCACTGGCGAGATACGACCCCTAGAGTTGAAATTAGTTTAAGGAAATGTAGGTTATAGAATATTGCTAAACTATGGTTAGGAATCCTATTTTGATCGTAGTTACCCTTGAGTCAATATTGGATAGAGTTAAGAAATGGTCGACTTTGTATCATAATTGAGTTACGAAACCAAGGGTTTACCACAGCCAGAGTATACGGGCGAGGTATAACTCTCGGTGAAATGACTTCAGACGTGATTACAAGTTTAGGATACTATGGTGGATAGGACAATGCTATGTATGTCCCGTAAGACCCGAAGCCAATATTAGTGAAAGTTTTGTAAGTTGGGTAGCACGTCTCCCGATCTAGCATTCGGTTGTCCTTGTAACCTATTGACAAGAATATTGATTGACGCTAATAGGTTTACCTAGAATATAGAATGTAGAGGTCCCTAACCCATTAGTCGATCAAGGTCTTATGAATAAGAAGATAGTAGGATGACCGTGTAAGCAAGAACACCGGGTAAGGTTTTGATTCTCTCAAACTTGAACTACCTGTGCCTTCTTTCAAAAATTCTGCATACTTTTATTTTGACTATCTTGACCAATGCCGCTATTACAGCCTAGTTTTGCAAGCTCACTCAGTTCTCGAGCTTGATTCAAGACATATGTTTAGTGGGGACGCCTACTAACATATTATCTAATCATAATTAATGTATTATGGTCTGATCAGCCGTAGTGCACTCGGTTTGCTCTCCCTCTTATTAACCTACGTGGATTGAGATTTAGATGTCTCTAGGATTTCATCCGCGACTGCATTGACAATTCCTCTTGAATTATACATTCGCCTTTGAATCACGAAATTGTATTCAGTAACATCTCCCTTGAACTCTTTATCGTTTTTGTCTTTCTCCGATTGGAAAGACGAGAGCTCGTGATGGTAGAGAGATACAGATTATCCCCATGACTAGGATAGTGGTATACACAAGTGTAGCTGCCATCGGCCAGTCGTGTGATTGAGTTACTCGTTCTCTCCTCGACCCTCAAACTATTATTGAGACCTTCTAGCCATCTGAATTTGAGAATGATTAGGGTTTTACCCTTAGTCAGGACGCCAACCTAGGAGACTAACTATTCTCAAGAAACCAAATGTTGTGAGTTTCTAATTATTTGCTGGAAGCTTGCCTTAACTAGCAACCCTTAAGCCTTGAACCAACCCTTCCTCGACCGAAGCCCACAGTTAGACATGAGATGAGTGGACAATAGGGTAATCATTTACCGTAACACTCATCCCAAGATTGGTTTCCAACAAATATTACTCTAGTTATGTAAATTTTATTATTAAGACCTAACTAGTGTTGAAACACCACAGTCACTAGCTTAGCCAATACCATAGCTTAAATACCCTGTCATATTATGATCTACCAGTTGTCAACAGCAATACACAATCACTACAACTCTTGTGACGATAGTCTGGCAGGTTGACACAAATAGAAATTCACGACTTAGTGGTTAGAAATCTTGTGCCTTAGAGTTGGTTACCCCGTCGATAACTCTAGTATACTATAGACGAGTAGATCATCCTATTTTATCGACCATGTGTCATTGTACATACTCTTCCATTTATTGAAGAATGATCCTTGACTTGACTTGTAACTACTGTATCCCGTTACGCCGTGCCTTATTCTTCATTTACAAGAGTCGGGGTACAATATCCGGACTTTGGAATTTTTGACCTCATCATTCCTAAAACCATATCCTAGCTTCTAAAGTGGGTAGACTGTAAGCCTCCTAAAGTTTTGGGATATACGAAGATCACCGATTGATTAGAATAAATTTTTATTAGATAGTTAGTGCCCTATGGACTCCCACTTTCCATTTAGATTATTTTGTGTCCCCGGCCGTGTCATTAATATTCGGAGTACGAACCAGCTGTTATCTTCCAACAAACTGCATATGCAAGGTCTAGATGAGTCTACCTTCATCTAGGTATATCATGTCCCACTCAAACCTGTCCCCTTGTACTCTATTTTTATGGTACGACTTTCAGGTAAAAAGGACTAACTATAACCCTTACCATAGTACCGGTAAACTTTTCGACTACAAATAGAGACTCAACCTCGACTCGAATCTTTCGACCCAATATATGGTTGTGATCGACTCGAAGCCACTACGCACATGTCACCAGTATGCCACTCAATTGTGCCTTCTCGTGCTAATTAATACAAAAGTCACGGAAGGCGCATTTTGGGGCTTTAGGAACCTATCTAACCAACCCGACTGGCAACTAGCTCAACCACCGGGTGGAAACCTATTCTAGGTTACCCTAATCTAGTAAAATAGTTTTATGATTGGAATCTTATCCAGTCAATATAGATTGAAGTCCAAGGTTCATCCAACCAACGACTGATGTCCAATTAGGGAACCCATTAAGACCCGGTAAAACCCAATTGACTATAAAATCAAACCAGTTGTAATGGGTCCCTATACCTACTGTGTAGTCTCCACTCTTGAAAGTGTTGTCATTCGTAACCCTTATTCTATCTACCGGAAAGTCGCGACACATCTTGTGTTGCATTATATCCCTTGCTCGTGTGTTTAAATCCACGGGAAAGATTCCAATCGTGATTTCTCAAATTCTGTCTATGTTGGAACCTTCTTTAGAATTTAGATAGCGAAACTTCTGTATTACACGAATTGCAAGCCCCTCTAAGAGACAAGGGTCCTTCGGTTAGCAAGTGACTGGAATAGAGTAGCCCAATCTAGCAATAAGGCAATGGTTTATAAACCTTCTTTATGTCTACATCATTGGGTACTCTCTGCCGCTCTTGAAGCTTCATAATGCCTTCGATTATTCA